>JADANK010000815.1:0-12719 GCA_021292215.1 Lophura nycthemera
CGCATTCCCCCATCCCATCCCCATGGCTGAGTGCCCCCTCCCCCTACACCCACCCATCCCATTTCCACAGGTGGGTGCCCCCATCACCCCCCTACACTCCCCAACCCACCCCCACAGCTGGGTGACCCCCATCCCCCCGATCCCATCCCCCATGGGTGGGTGCCCCCATCCCCCTCCCCACAACTGGGTGCCCCCATCCCCCCTAATCCCATCTTCACGGGTGGGTGCCCCCATCCCACCCCCACAACCGGGTGCCCCCATCCCCCTACATCCCCCCCATCCCACCCCCACAGGTGGGTGCCCCCATCCCCCTGATCCCCTCCCCACAACTGGGTGCCCCCCATCTCCACAGGTGGGTGCCCCCATCCCCCCATCCCACCCCATGTCTCAGTGCCCCACCCCCTATACCCCCCGATCCCATCCCTGTGGCTGAGTGGCCCCCCCATCCCCACCCCCCCACGATCCCCATCCCCACAGGTGGGTGCCCCCATCCCTCCCCACAACTGGGTGCCCCCATCCCCACAGGTGGGTGCCCCCACCCTACACCCTACAACCCCCCACTCCACCCCCATGTCTGAGTGCCCCCATCCCCCTACAACTACCCCCATCCCATCCCTGCGGCTGAGTGCCCCCATCCCCCTGATCCTTCCCCACAACTGGGTGCCCCCATCCCCTCCCCACAAACTGGATGCCCCCATCCCCCTGATCCCTTCCCCACAACTGGGTGCCCCCATCCCACCCCCACAACTGGGTGCCCCATCCCCCTGATCCCACCCCCACAGGTGGGTGCCCCCATCCCACCCCCACAACCGTGTGCCCCCATCCCCCTACACCCCCCATCCCACCCCCATGTCTGAGTGCCCCCATCCCCCTACAACCCCCCATCCCACCCCCATGTCTGAGTGCCCCCATCCCCCTACAACCCCCCATCCACACCCCATGTCTGAGTGCCACCCATCCCCCTTACACCCCCCATCCCACCCCCATGTCTGAGTGCCCCCATCCCCCTTCAACCCCCCATCCATCCCAGTCCCCGCGCTGGTGCCCCCCACGATCTCCCCCCAATTCTCCCGTCCCCCCCCCCCCACCCCCCAGGTCCAGGACCCCCCTCAGCGCCGCGCGTTCCTTCGCAGCAGCTCCCAGCCCTGCTTCCCTCTCTGCCCTCCGCCTTCCGCCACCACAAACTGCTGCCCCGCCTGCTGCAGGCGCTGGAATTCGGCAGTGCCGACGCCGCCGCGCTGCCACCACTGCTCCAGGTACGGCCCCCCTCCCCCCCCCCCCCCAGCCGTCCCTGCGACCCCCCCAATGCCCCACGTCCCCCCGTCCCCCCCCTCTAAGGTGGCCAAAGCGTTGGACCCCCCCGAGTACCAGCGCCGCATCGTCCCCGTCATCGTCCGCCTCTTCGCCTCGCCGGACCGAGCGCTGCGCATGAGGCTGCTGCAGCAGGTGGGCTTCAGTGCCATTGTCACCTCTGTGTCACCTTCAGTGCCATTGTCGCCTCTGTGTCACCTGGTCGCTTCTGCACCTCGTGGGCGCCCGTTCACTTCGGCCATTATGCCTCGTGTCACCTCTGTGTCGCTTTGTCGCCTCTGTGTCACCTTTGTCGCCTTCGTGCCATTGTCACCTTGTGTAACCTCTGTGTGCCTCAGGCCATTGTCACCTCTGTGTCGCCTCTGTGTCACCTTCAATGCCCATTGTCGCCCTCCTGTGTCGCCTCTGTGTCGCTTTCAGTGCCATTGGCCACCCTGTGTCCCCGTTTCACCCTGTGTCACCTTCGTGCCATTTCCCTCTGTGTCGCCTCTGTGTCGCCTCAGGCCATTGTCACCTTGTGTCCCTCTGGTTACCTCTGTGTCGCCTTCAGTGGCATGCCCTCGTGTTTGCCTCCACCTCTGTGTCACCCTATGTCACCTCTGGTTCGTTTCGTGCCTTGTCACCTCTGTGTGCCCTTCCCCTCTGTGACCCTTGGTCCCCTTCAGTGCCATTGTCACCTGTGTCACCTCGTGTTGGCCTTCGTGCCACTGCGCCTCTGTGTCCCCTCTGTGTCGCCTCTGTGTCACCTCTGTGTCGCCTTCAGTGCCATTGTCCCCCTTGTCCCCTTGGTCCCCTCGTGTCCCCTGGGGTCCCCTGTCCCTCTGTGTCCCTTCGTCCCTTGCCACCCTGTGCCCTCTTTGTCGCCTTCAGTGCCATTGTCGCCTTGTGTCACCTCTGTGTCATCTTCAGTGCCATTGTCACCTCTGTGTCACCTCTGTGATACCTCTGTGTCGCCTTCAGTGGCACTGTCACCTCTGTGTTGCCTCTGTCACCTCTGTGTCACCTCTATGTCACCTCTGTGTCGCTTTCAGTGCCATTGTCACCTCTGTGTCACCTCTGTGTCACCTCTGTGTCGCCTTCAGTGCCATTGTCCCCCCTCTGTCGCCTCTCTGTCCCCTCTGTGTCCCCTCTGTGTCGCCTCTGTGTCACCTCTGTGTCGCCTTCAGTGCCATTGCCACCTCTGTGTCGCCTCTGTGTCGCCTTCAGTGCCATTGTCGCCTCTGTGTCACCTCTGTGTCATCTTCAGTGCCATTTTGTCACCTGGGTGTCACCCTCTGTGAACCTTCCCTCCCAGTGGCCCCACCTGTCCCTCTGTGTCGGCCTTCTCCCTTTGGTCAACCCCCTTCTGGGTCCAACCTCTGTGGTCCCGGCCCCTCTTTTGTCCCCCTCTGTGTCCCCTCTTGTGGTCACCTCTGGCGGCCCTTCAATTCCATTGTTTCCCCCTCTGTGTCCCCTCTGGGTCCCTCTGTGGCGCCTCTGTTGGCCTCTTTCGCCTCTTGTCCCCCCCGCCCCCTGGTGGTCCCTTCAGTGGCCATTTTTTGCCCACCGGTCCTTGGTCCCTCTGTGGTTCGCCTTTCAGTGGGGCCATTGTGCCTCTGTGTTCCACCTCTTGTGGTAATCTTCAGTGGCCGCCCTTTATCGGGCCTCTGTGTCCCTCCCTGTGTCGGGGGCGTTCTGTTCACCGTGCCCCAACCTTTGTGTCCCCTCTGTGTCGCCTTCATGCCATTGTCACCCTGCCCTCTTCCCTGGTGTGGCCTCTGTTCACTTTGTGTTTGCCTTCGCGATTGGGCCCAAATTGCGCCTTTGGTCACCCCCTGGTGTCAATTCAGTGGCCATTGTCCCCTCTGTGTTGCCTCTGTCACCTCTGTGTCGCCTCTGTGTTGCCTTCAGTGCCATTGTCACCTCTGTGTCGCCTCTGTCACCTCTGTGTCACCTCTGTGTCGCCTCTGTGTCGCCTTCAGTGCCATTGTCCCCTCTGTGTCCCCTCTCTGTCGCCTCTGTCACCTCTGTGTCACCTCTGTGTCACCTCTGTGTCACCTTCACTCCCATTGTCATCTCTGTGTCACCTCTGTGTCATCTTCAGTCCCATTGTCACCTCTCTGTCACCTCTCTGTCGCCTCTGTGTCACCTTCAGTGCCATTGTCACCTCTGTGTCACTTCCTGTCTCCTCTGTGTCACTTTCACTACCGTTGTCACCTCCTGTTGCCTTTGTGCCCCACCCGTCCCCGTGTCCCCACCTGCCCCCATCTGTCCCCATGTCCCCCTGCCCCCATCTGTCCCCATCCATCCCTGTGTCCCCATCCATCCCTGTGTCCCCATCTGTCCCTGTGTCCCCGTGTCCCCCTGTCCCCATCCATCCCCCATGGCCCCCCTGCCCCATCTGTCCCCATGGCCCCCTGTCCCCATCTGTCCCCCTGCCCCCACCCGTCCCCGTGTCCCCCTGCCCCACCTGTCCCCATGTCCCCACCCCAGCTGGAGGACTACATCGAGTTCCTTCCGGAGGCAACGGTGAGCTCTCAGATCTTCCCCCACGTGGCTCGAGGTTTCCTGGACACCAACGCTGCCATCCGTGAGCAGACGGTCAAGGTGGGCCCCCCCCCCCCCCGCCCCCCCCACCCCACCCCGGCTCCCAGAACCCCTTCTGTGCCCCCCCCCAAATACCTGGGACCCCTCCCAGAAAATACCTGAATTATCCTCCAATGCTGGGACCCCACCAAAACCACTTGGGTCCACCCCACTTTTTTGTCTCCTTCTCTATTTCTGTGCCCCCCCCCTCACTCCCCCCAGTCCCTGCCACCCCCCCATCGATGGGCTGTGCCCCCCCACGGGTGGGCTGAGCCCCCATTGATAAAATTGATGGGTGCCCCACTGATGGAATCCTGATCCCATTGATGGGACGTGACCCCACTGGCATCATTCCCCCATTTGACGGAGTTGACCCCACTGATGCCCCCCCCGCCCCCCCACGCCCCCCCCCCCCCCCCCCCAAACCCCCCCCCAGCCTCCCAAGAACACCCTTCTGTGCCCCCCCCCCCCCCCCAACCCCCCCAAATAAACTGGGACCCACTCCCAAGAAAATAACCTGAAATTATCCTCCAACACTGGGACCCCACCCAAAACCGCTTGGGTCCAACCCCACTTTTTAGCTCCTTCTCTATTTCTGTGCCCCCCCCCCCTCACTCCCCCCAGTCCCTGCCCACCCCCCCATCGATGGGCTGTGCCCCCCCCCGGGTGGGCTGAGCCCCCATTGATAAAATTGACGGGTGCCCCATTGATGGAATCCGATCCCATTGATGTGACGTGACCCCATTGGCATCATTCCCCCATCTGATGGAGTTGACCCCACTGATGACGCCCCCCCCCCCCACACACACAACCCTCCCCCAGCCCTCCCAGAACCCCTTCTGTGCCCCCCCCCAAATACCTGGGACCCCTCCCAGAAAATACCTGAATTATCCTCCAACGCTGGGACCCCACCAAAACCGCTTGGGTCCACCCCACTTTTTTGTCTCCTTCTCTATTTCTGTGCCCCCCCCCAGTCCCTGCCACCCCCCCATCGATGGGCTGTGCCCCCCCCCGGGTGGGCTGAGCCCCCATTGATAAAATTGATGGGTGCCCCACTGATGGAATCCGATCCCATTGATGTGACGTGACCCCACTGGCATCGTTCCCCCATTTGATGGAGTTGACCCCACAGATGACACCCCCCCAAACCCCCCCCATTGATGGTGCTGCCCCCCAACTAACGATGCCCCCCCCATCCTTGTGCCTTCAGTCCCTGCCCCTGTTGGCCCCCCGCCTCCCCGAGGCTCAGAGGGGCCGGGAGCTGCCCCCCCTCCTGTGCCGCCTGCAGGGCGACGCTTTGGGTCCGCTGCGCTGCAACGCCACGCTGTGCCTGGGGCGCGTGGCCCCCCTGCTGCCCCCCACGGTGAGCACCCACCCACCCCCCCACTGCACCCCTGAACCCCCCCTGGAACCCCCCCCATCCCCCTGTCCTTCGGGACCCTCGCGAGGAACTTGTAGAATCCCTGGGGTCCCCCGACCTCTCCTGGGACCCCCTCAGAACCCCCTGGGATTCCCCTCTGATTCCCACCCCCCCCCAGACCCTCATGGCCCCCCCAGACCCTCATGACCCCCCCAGACCCTCCTGACCCCCCCATTTACCCTCCCTGACCCTCCCGAGAACCCCTTACCCCCCCTCAGGACCCCCCTGCCCTTCCTCCCTTGACCGCCCCCCCCGGGAACCCACCCACCCCCCCCTGCACCCTAAACCCCCCCTGGAACCCCCCCCCCTTCGGACCCTACGAGAACTTCTGGACCCTTGGGTCCCCCAACCTCTCCTGGGAAACCCTCAGAACCCCCCAACCACCCCCGGCTCCCCCTTAGAACCCCCTGGATTCCCCCTCATCCTGCCCCTCCAACCCGTGGCCCCCCCAGACCCTCGTGGCCCCCCCAGACCCTCATGACCCCCCCAGGACCCTCCTACCCCCCCCCATTTACCCTCCCTCCCTCCCGAGAACCCCGTACCCCCCCTCAGGACCCCCATGACCTCTTCCCTCCTTGACCCCCCCCACGGTGACACCCCCCAGCCCCCCACTGCACCCCCAACCCCCCTGGAACCCCCCCCCCCCTTCCCCCCCGTCCTTCGGACCCCGGCCGGGAAACTTTAATCCTTGGGAACCCCCCAACCTCTCCTGGGACCCCCTCAGAACCCCCACCCAACCCCCCCCCTTAGAACCCCTGGGATTCCCCCTTGATTCCCCCCCCCCCGGCCTCGTCCCCCCCGACCCCAGACCCCCTCAGACCCTCATACCCCCCCCCATTTACCCTCCCTGACCCTCCGAGAACCCCGTACCCCCCTCAGGCCCCCATGACCTCTTCCTCTCCCTTGACCGCCCCCCCCGGTGAGCACCCACCCACCCCCCCACTGCACCCCCAAACCCCCCTGAACCCCCCCCAACCTTTGGGACCCTCGCGAGGAACTTCTAGGATCCTTGGATCCCCCCGACCTCTCCTAGGCCCCCTCAGAACCCCCACCACCCCCGGCTCCCCTTAGAACCCCCGGGGATTCCCCTCTGATCCCCCCCCCCCAAACCCTCATGGCCCCCCCAACCCTCATAACCCCCCCCCTTTACCCTCCCTGACCCCCCCAAACCCCTGTACCCCCCCCTCAGGACCCCCATCCCTTCCTCTCCTGCCCGCCCCCCCGGTGGGAGCACCCACCCCCCCCCTGCACCCCTAAAAACCCCCCCCTGGAACCCCCCCCTCCCATCCCCCCAACCTTCGGGACCCTCGCAAGGAATTCTAGGAACCCTTGGGTCCCCCGACCCTCCTGGGAACCCCCCAGAACCCCCACCCAACCCCGGCCCCTTAACCCCCTGGGGTTTCCCTCTGATTCCCCACCCCCCCAGACCTTCATGACCCCCCCAGACCCTCATGCCCCTCCAACCCTCTGAACCCCCCCCGTTTACCCTCCCTGACCTCCAGAACCCCTGTTACCCCCCCCTCGGACCCCCATGCCTCTTCCTCCCTGACCTCCCCCCACGGTAGCACCCACCCACCCCCACTGACCCCTAACCCCCCCCTGGAACCCCCCCATCCTTCAGGACCCTCACGAGGAACTTCTAGGATCCCTTGGTTCCCCCCGACCTCTCCTGGGACCCCCTCAGAACCCCCCCCACCCCCCGGCTCCCCGTTAGAACCCCTGGGATTCCCCTCTGATTCCCCACCCCCCAAGACCCTCCTGACCCCCCATTTACCCTCCCTGACCCTCCCAAGAACCCTGTACCCCCCCCTCAGGACCCCCATAACCTCTTCCTCTCCTTGACCGCCCCCCACGGTGAGCACCCACCCCCCCCTCTGCCACCCTCAAACCATCCCGAGACCCCCCCCCTCCTCCCTCCCGCCTTCAGGACCCCGCGAGGAACTTCTAGGATCCTTGGGTCCCCCCAACCTCTCCTGGGACCCCCTCAGAACCCCCACCCACCCCCGGCTCCCCTTAGAACCCCCTGGGATTCCCCTCTGATTCCCACCCCCCCAGACCCTCGTGGCCCCCCCAGACCCTCATAACCCCCCCATTTACCCTCCCTGACCCTCCCAGAACCCCTGTTACCCCCCTCAGGACCCCCATGACCCTCTTCTCTCCTTGACCCCCCCCCAGGACCACCCCCAGGACCCTCCTTGCCCCTTTCAGAACAAAACCCCCCCAGCTCTTCCCTTACCCCCCAGGACCTTCACAACAACTCCCCCCCCCCCCCAGCACCCCATTAAACCCCCCATTACCACCCTAACCCCTTCCCCTTTAACCCGGTAGGGAATCCTCTTAACTCCCCTTAGGAATCCTTAAAACCCCTTCTAAGCTCCCTCCTTACCCTCCCAGGCCCCCCTTACCCCTCCCTACCCCCCCCTTCTCAATGGCCCCCCCCCCCCCCCCCCCCCCCCCCCCGCCCACCCACAGGTGAGGCAGCGGGTCTTGGCCCCCCGCCCGGGCTCGGGCAACAGGGCCCCCCCTTTCCCCCCAACCGAACTGCTGCTGTCGGTGCCTTTGCTGCCACATTCGGTTTTCACACTGCAAGTGCCGCGGGGAGGGTCCTTCCCCAACCCTCCCCTGGCCCCGGCCCCCTCACCTTGGACCCCAACCGCGCGTTCCGGAGCCAGGGAGGGGGGCAGGGGGGGTGGGGGGCCCCGTTTTCGGGAGGTTCCGGGGTCTTTTTGATGGGGGGAATTGGTGGTCTTGGTCCCAAGCCAAGGGGTTTCTGGGGTCCCTGATCTTCCTGCTGGGGGTGAATAGGGTTCTGGGGTCCCCGGGGCATTGGTACTAGGATCTGGGGGGGGGGCCATTGTGAATGGGTGCTGGGTGAAATAGGGTGTGGGGGTTTCCATGCATTGGGGTATTTGGGGTTCTTGGGGGCCCTGGTCCGTGAGCAGGGAAAGGGGGGAAGGGGGGTGGGAGGCCCAGTTTGGTGAGGTCTGGGGTCTCGTTGGGGGGGTTATTGTGTGGTCTGGGGTCCCAGGGCGATGGGGGGTCTGGGGGTCCGGACTTCCTGGCTGGGGTGGAAAAGGGGTCTGGGGGTTCCTCTTGCCAGTGGTTGCTTAGGATCGGGGGGGGGTCCCATTGTGATGGGGGTGCTGGGGAATAGGGGTGGGGTTCCAGTGCCATTGGGTTGGGGTCTGGGGGCCCTTGGTCCGGGACAGGGAGGGGGGCAGGGGGGTGGGGGAGGGCCCCCGATTCGGGGAGGTTCTGGGGGTTCCCGTTTGATGGGGTTATTTGGTGGTCTGGGGTTCCCAGTGATGGGGTTGGGGGTCCTGATCTTCCCTCTGGGGGTAATAGGGGTGGGGTCCCCATTGCAGTGGATCAGGTCTGGGGGGGGGGGCCCATTGTGATGGGTGCGGGGGTGAAAAGGGTGTGGGGTTTCCAGGCAATTTGGGTATTGGGGTCTGGGGGCCCGGTGGTCCGGAAGGCAGGTGAGGGGCGGGGGGTGGGAGGCCCAATTCGGTGAGGTCTGGGGGTCCGGGATGGGGTTATTGTTGGTTCTTGGGGTCCCAGCGTGGGGTTCCGGGGGTCCCGGATCTTCCTGCTGGGGTGAATAGGGTCGGGGGGTCCCGTTGGCAGTGGATGCCTAGGATCTGGGGGGGGTCCCATTGTGATGGGTGCTTGGGGGAATGCAAAGGGGTATTGGGGGTCTGGGGGCCCGTGGTCCGTGACAGGTGAAGGGGGGGCAGGGGGTTGGGGGCCCGATTCGGTTGAGGTCTGGGGTCCCGTTGATGGGGTTTAATTGTGCTCTGGGGTCCCAGCAAAGGGGGTCTGGGGGTCCCTGACTTCCCCTGGGTTTTGAATAGGGGCTGGGGTCTTGTTGCGGAGGGATCAGGATCTGGGGGGGGGGTCCCATTGTGATGGGTGCTGGGGTTGAATGCATTGGGTATTGGGGTTGGGGGCCCTGGTCCGGAGCAGGTAGGGGGGCAAGGGGGGGGGAGGCCCTTCGGTGAGGTCGGGGTCTCGTTGGGGGGTTGTGGTCTGGGGGTCCCCAGCAATGGGGTCCTTGGGGGTTCCCGAGTTCCGCGGGGGTGAAAGGGTCGGGGGTCCCCGTTGGCAGTGGAACGGGTCTGGGGGGGGGGGGGTCCCTTGTGATTGGGTGCCTGGGGGGAATAGGGGTGGGGTTTCCAGGTGGCATTGGTAATTGGGGTTGGGGGCCCTGGTCCCGGAGCAAGGTGAGGGGGGCAAGGGGGGTGGGAGGCCCAAATTCCGGTGAGGTCTGGGGTCCGTAGATGGGGTTTATTGGGTGGTCGGGGGTCCCGCAAGGGGTTTTGGGGGGCCGGATCGTTCCTGCGGGGGGTGAAGAGGGTCCGGGGGCCCCGTTGGAGGGATGCAGGATCTGGGGGGGGGGGGGGGGGGTCCCATTGGATGGGTGCTTGGGTGAATGGGTGTGGGGTTCCAGTGGCATTGGTATTGGGGTCTGGGGGCCCTGGTCCGTGAGCAGGTGAGGGGGGCAGGGGGGTGGGAGGCCCGATTCAGTGAGGTCTGGGGTCTCGTTGATGGGGTTATTGTGGTCTGGGGTCCCAGCAATGGGGTCTGGGGGTCCTGATCTTCCTGCTGGGGTGAATAGGGTCTGGGGTCTCGTTGCAGTGGGTACTAGGATCGGGGGGGGGGCCCATTGTGATGGGTGCTGGGGTGAATAGGGTGTGGGGTTCCAGTGCATTGGGTATTGGGGTCTGGGGGCCCTGGTCCGTGAGCAGGTGAGGGGGGCAGGGGGGGGGAGGCCCAATTCGGTGAGGTCTGGGGTCTCGTTGGTGGGGTTATTGTGGTCTGGGGTCCCAGCGATGGGGTCTGGGGGTCCTGATCTTCCTGCTGGGGTGAATAGGGTGTGGGGTTCCAGTGCATTGGGTATTGGGGTCTGGGGGCCCTGGTCCGTGAGCAGGTGAGGGGGGCAGGGGGGTGGGAGGCCCAATTCGGTGAGGTCTGGGGTCTCGTAGATGGGGTTATTGTGGTCTGGGGTCCCAGCAATGGGGTCTGGGGGTCCTGATCTTCCTGCTGGGGTGAATAGGGTCTGGGGTCCCGTTGCAGTGGATGCTAGGATCTGGGGGGGGGGGGGGGTCCCATTGTGATGGGTGCTGGGGTGAATAGGGTGTGGGGTTCCAGTGCATTGGTATTGGGGTCTGGGGGCCCTGGTCCGTGAGCAGGTGAGGGGGGCAGGGGGGTGGGAGGCCCGATTCAGTGAGGTCTGGGGTCTCGTTGATGGGGTTATTGTGGTCTGGGGTCCCAGCAATGGGGTCTGGGGGTCCTGATCTTCCTGCTGGGGTGAATAGGGTCTGGGGTCTCGTTGCAGTGGGTACTAGGATCTGGGGGGGGGGGCCCATTGTGATGGGTGCTGGGGTGAATAGGGTGTGGGGTTCCAGTGGCATTGGGTATTGGGGTCTGGGGGCCGTGGTCCGTGAGCAGGTGAGGGGGGCAGGGGGGTGGGGGCCATCGTGAGTCTGGGGTCTCATTGTGGGTTATTGGTGGTCTGGGGTCCCAGCACGGGTCTGGGGGTCCTGACTTCCTGCTGGGTGAATAGGGTCTGGGGTCCCGTTGCAGTGGATGCTAGGATCTGGGGGGGTCCCATTGTGATGGGTGCTGGGGTGAATGCTTGGTATTGGGGCTGGGGGCCCCGGTCCTGAGCAGGTGAGGGGGGCAGGGGGTGGGAGGACCAATTCTGTGAGTTCTGGGGTCTCGTTGGGGGTTATTGTGGTCTGGGGGTCCCAGCAATGGGGTCTGGGGGTCCTGATCTTCCTGCTGGGTGGAATAGGGTCCTGGGGTCCCATTGCAGTGGATGCAGGATCTGGGGGGGGGGGGGTCCCTGTGGATGGGTGCTGGGTGAATAAGGGTGTGGGGTTCCAGTGCATTGGGTATTGGGGTCTGGGGGCCTTGGTCTTATTGCTGTGAGTGCTGGGGGGGTCTGGGGGTCTGCAGTGGGGGTCTGTGGGTTAATGGGGTCTGGGGACAGAATTCAATGGGGAGTCTGGAGTCTGGGGTCCCGTGGGGGATGGGGCAGGGGTCCTGGGTCCCATTTGCAGTGGAGGTCTGTGGGTTAATGGGGTGTGGGACATGAGTTCAATGGAGTCTGGAGGGTCTGGGGTCCCAGTGGTGGGATGGGGGCAGGGGGTCTGGGGTCCCATTGCAGTGGGTTGTGGGGGGGTCCCGGTGGAATGAGGTCTGGGAGTTATGGGGGTTTGGGGTCCCACTGATGGGATTCTGCTCCCCCCTTTCCCCCCCCAGGCTTTCCGGGCAATCCGCAGTTTCCTGGAGCACCTGGAGGCGGCTGCTGAAAGTGGGGGGGCCACAGAGGGGGGTGAGAAATCAGAGGGGGGGGTGAGAAAATGGGGGGGGGGGGGGGTCCTGGGGGAGATGGGGGCAGAAATTGGGGGGAGCCGAGGGAGGGAATTGGGGGGATCAGGGTGGAAAAATGGAATCTGGGGGGGTGAGAAAATGGGGGGGGTCTGGTGGGGAGGGAAGTGGGGAGGAGGGGAGAGAATGGGGGGGTCAATGGGAGGCACACACAGGGATGGGGGTCTCGGCCCACCCCCCTCATCCCCCCTCTGCAGCGTCCCCAGGTGTGGTCGCACCCTCCGAGGCTGCAGCTGGGGGTCCGGGGGGGCTGGGGGCTGCAGTCTCCTGGGCTGTCACCTCCCTGACAGCGCGGCTTATGGGGGGCACCGAGGGGGGAACCCCCCCAGGGCCCCCCGTAGAGACCCCAGCAGCCACCCCCACCGAAACCTCTGCGGAGACCCCCGTGGAGACCCCCACAGCCCCCCCACAAGGTGAGAGACCCCTAAACCCCCAACAGGGATCCCCAACCCCCCCCCCAGGACCCCCATAACCTCCCCCAGGGTCCTACAGCCCTCCTCCAAAATCCCCAGGGGGGTCCCAAGACCCCCCCCCCCCCCCCCCCCCCTAAGTAATATACCTCTATGAGGGTTCCCACCCCTCTTTGTGCCCCCCTCACCCAGAGCCCCCCCCCGAGCCCACCCCCTGGATGATTTCGACTGCTGGGACGACGACTGGGGCAGTTTGGAGGTGAGATTATTTTGGGGAGGGGGCAGAGGGGGACGCACAACAAATTGAGGGATGCACAGCGTGCCCCCCCCATCCCCTTCTGTTCCTTTGAACCCCCACTCCCAGGATGTGGAGCAGCCCCAGAGCCCCCCCCCAAGCACCAAGGACAAAGCAACAGAGTTGGGGGGTCCCAGCCGGACTCACCCACACCCACTGCAGCCCCACTTCGGGACCCCCCCCCAGTGAAAGATGAGGAGTGGGGCACCAGCACAGAGTGGGGCACAGAGGATGCATGGGAGGCGCTGCCCAGCCCACGGGGTGAGCCCCCTCCGACCTCCAAGCCCCCCCCCCCCCCCCCCCCCCCCCCCCCCAACCCCCC
>JADANK010000816.1:0-32861 GCA_021292215.1 Lophura nycthemera
ACCCTGGATGTGTTTAAGAGCCGTTTGGATGTGGTGCGGAGATATGATTTAGCAGAGGGTTGTTAGAGTTAGGGTACTATGGTTAGGCTGTGGTTGGACTTGATGATCCCTGAGGTCCCTTCCAACCTGAGAAATTCTATGCTTCTATGATTCTACGATTCAGGTACTTTAAATGGTCTTGAACCTGATCTTCACTTACAGTAGGCGGATATTCCTTCTCCAGGTTCTTATCATTGCTATCTGCAACTTGGGCAGTGTGGCTATAGCCCTTGCCAGAGAAGACTGAGGCAAATAAGTCACTGACCACCTCAGTCTTTTCTGTATCCCTCATGACCGGGTGTCAAGTTTCCTTCCTGGGAGGACCCACATGTTCCATGACACTATCTTTATCACTGATATACCTATAGAATTTCTTCTTGTTCCCCCTTATGTCCCTTGTTGAAACATATTAGATCCTTCTGGGTTCTCCCGTGCTTGAGCCTGCCTGAATGTCTCTGGACAACATCCCAGCAGAGTTCATTTACCACTTAAGCATACTCAGGGCCTGATGCTATGCTTATATTTTGTCTTGAAGTAATTTTAACCATTTTAACCATTTAACCAATTTTAGCCATTTTAACCACCTTTTCATCAACTATATTCCACTTCTGGGACACACCCTGGATGATAATTTTCTAGATGTTGAATAATTTATATAGTTGTATTATATTGAATAGTGCCACCATTGTTACTAGAAAGGGTTAGGCAAAGCCTGAGCGTACTTAGCATGCCAATATCCTCTGAGGGCTTAGCAGTTTAAATCATAAATTTTCATACATAGAAGATAAATATCTAAGCACCCAATTCAGTAAAGGTTGACATCTGCTGAAAATCTTCCTAACATAACCCTGATTATCCCAGACTCATCTTCCGGAAACATTCAGAACGTGGGGTGAACATTCAGATCTCTAAGCAACTTAAGTATTTTCTTTCTAACTTTTTTTCCTGAATGTATGAAATTCCACAGAAATGTCTCTTTAGATGCTTGAGTGATTGGTAGAATGGTGGTCTAAGTAAGATATTTAGGTGGATGGGCACATATGTAGCTGTCTGAAGGCACTAAAATTTGGGAATTGCATCTTGCCAGTAACAGAGACTGAAGAAATGTATTAAAAGGCTAAGTATACATCCTACATCTGACTTTGACAGTACTTTTATACTTTTAGTTTTTCCTTTTTCAATAAATAAATGTCTGATAATCTCTAAATGTGTGATGAATATTATTTACTCAGTGACTTAGTTTATTAGTGTAGCAGTACTTGATATAAATCTTGGCTGATGACTCATTTTAATAGACCTGGTGTGATCTTAATTACTGGAGATTTTTTTTTTTTTACTTCTTCAGTGTTTTTGTGCAGTGAAAGGAAATTTCAACATTTGAGCTGAAACTTGGCAATATATCTTTTGGTCTTCTTTTGTTTTATCTTTTGATTGATCTGTATCAACTGGACTCAAAGAAGGACTTTATTTCAAAAGGTACAAACTCAGAAAAATTCTCTGATTTTCTTTAGAAAAACAGTAGCACTGCCTACAGCTTTGTAGATCATCTGAGGCATTATGAACAAGAAACATGATGCAAGAGAGAGAGAGAGAACAGCAAAATAGAAGAAAGAAAACATTTCCTTTCAACAGATCTTTTCAGTGATGAAACCTCTAAACTTAGAAGGATGACTTTAGAGAGTATATTGTATAGATAGATGTACCATATATTCTGACTATGGAATAAAATAAGTCAATTGAAAAATGGAATACAGTAGAGATTTGGAATTGATGAACCTGAAGAATTTGAAGTCAGAAGCATTATTGCTGACACAACAATACGTTTTTCCTCTCCCCTTTTGTTCAGTTCTACACTGTATCTGTTATCCTTTCTTAACTGACTCAATGTTGTGTGCTTAATGAATATAGGATTTGAAGAATGGATGTTGAAAAAGTAACTATCTTTTGTGATATTAGGAATCAAGCCAGTTTCTATGGCAGCACCACATATTACCATGTATTCATCTCATGGTCAAAGTATGGAAACTGTGTGACTTCTCTGTGAAGCAGACCAGTCAAAAACAAACAAACAAACAGAAAAGCACAAAATAATCAACAGGAATAAAAAACAAAACAAAACAATATTAAATAAAAGGAAGAAGATAATTATCTGACATATAATTGTGGAGGGATTTAATCTCTGAAAAACACAAGAATGTCCATCTTGAAAGATACGGGTTGCTGATACCTACATTTTATGTGTTTGAATTTGGGTAAACATTTATTTCCTGTAAAGAAAGCACATGTATGTAGGAGAGAGGAAGGTTTAAAGATGATCTGAAACATTTCTAGCTACTGTCATTGACAGTGAACAGGCTGATAAAGTCTCTTGGTGTGACTTAAGAAACACAGAATGCAATATTTCAATGAATAGATGTATTCTATGTGGAAGCCATTTCAAAATGTTTTCTAGTCTATGAAAGTTTTCATCACTTTAGTGCCCCCTGACAGCTTTTTATGACATTAGTGAAATGACTACGAAACTTCTTTCATTTGTCATCTGATATATATTTTCTGCTTTATATTTGCTAGGACACACTTCTGTTTATAACAATATCACTTTTAAGATCGCCATGATCTAGTATTCATCATTAGATTTTGATCAGGCTTTCAGATTTCCTGATAAAGGAAATTCTGTTCTGTTCAGTGTTGTGGTACTATGGCACTCCTAAGTACTAGAAGGATTCTGGCACTGGAGTAGTTAAGTCAATTTAACACAGGCTAAACTAGCCACCAAGGTAAAATGTAAAATACAATGCACTGAAATGCATCTCATCAGCACTCAATATTATTTATGGAGAATGCCTGGGCATTCTAGTGGATAATAATTCTGTTGTTTGTTTAAGTTAAATTACTAATTTGTCTCTTTAATAAGAACATCATAGATATCCTGTGAATTTGTATGTCATCAACACTTTGAAAAGATGGTGTGTGCATAGACAGACTGACTGAGAATAAACTACTGAGAGTTTTACTCAGTAGCTAGAAAGATGAACCTGAGGGTAAAATATTTCAGAACTATTGTGACAACAATGCAAGTTCATGAAATGCTTGTGTTGGGAGAAGAAAAAAAAAAAAAAAAAAAAAATTATAATACTCTGCAGGAGTTGCACTCTTCACTTGGGAAACCTAAAGTATTTTTCAGACATCAGCACTCCCAAGAGGAAGGTCTTGTGTTATTCTACAGATGGATGAACCAAAGTACAAGGGCATCTATCACCTTTCCAGCTCCCGCTGGAGTAAAGAATTTTCCACTGGGCAGTAAATGATGCCTTGCATTCTACAATAATTAAAAAGAAGGAAAGAAGAGTAAAGATAGGTAGAAAATATTTTTTAACATTTCAGTGAGCTGGATTGAACACAACTTATCAATACTAATTCTAAGAGAAATGATAGAAATTGTTTGCTTTTTAAGAACGTATTAATATAATTTGATCTTGATTTTTTTTTTTTTCTAAGATTTAGCATACATCTTGTATTCTCACTGTCATTCTTGTGAGAGATTATTTTTTAAAATAAGTGACTTTCAGAGAACTGTATGCACATATTTGTTAACAAAATCAGGAATAAATAAATGTCAGGCTAATATCTGACAACTTTCTTCCATCTCCTACTAATAATAAAAAACTTTTTTTTTTTTTTTTTTCACATTACTATTAATGAAACATTTATTAATTTCAAATCATCAAAAATTTTTATTTGGAAAATAAGGAATCTACAAACCAATCAAGTGTAATTAATTTTTATTCATTCTTCAGATTTAATCCATTCTGTCAATGTTTCAGAAATATAAGACTTTATCAGGAGGAGATAAAGCAGATAAACCAGAAGACAGACTGAGTAAAAATGACATGCTTTAAATCACATTTCATGATGTTCATCTGGAAGTTCCATTAGTGGAGACATTTATTCTGAATTGATCGACAGGTACGTAATCTAGTCCTTCTAACTTTCCACCTTCTTTCTATTTGCATTCATGATTTGTGATTGTGTGGGAACTGCTGAATCATGGCCTGAACCTCTGATTGATCACCTGAGGTGAGCAATGAGTCAGACCCGGGAGCACAGGTGAAGGCAATGCACCTGTGCTTCTGGAAGGGGTGGAGCCTGACTCCACCTCTCCTAAACCCATTTAAGAGCTGACTACCAGCAGGGAAGGATCTCTTTCTGGAGATCCTTCTTATGGAGTTTTATAGTGAGCCCAGGATGAGGGTGAGCACTCTAATTATTCTCTTTTGGTATAATAACCTACTTAGCCAAAACTCTCTTGTTTATTTCATAATTATAACATCTGTATATTCATTGATTATACAGTAATAAAGATTGATTTATGGAAAAAGTTGCAGCTGTAGAATTCTGAAGATTAGTACTCTTTAAAAAAAAAAAAATGGAATTCTGTTTGTTTGTTTACTTATTTATTTATTTTGTTGGAGAAACTGGTGCAATGATTAACAAGACGTAATTCACATCGAACAAAATCTTGAGTTGAAGTTCTCCAAGAAGATTTCCATTCTTTACTGAATGAGACTGGGAATATGGTCACTACGGATAAGGAAAAGGCAGAGATTCTGAGTATCTTCTTTATGTCTGTCTTTACTGGTCAGACCAGTTATCCTCAGGGTACTCCACTCTCTGACCTGGCAGTCTCAAATAGGGAGCAGACTAAAGCCCCCATGATTCAGGAGGACAAAGCCAAAGACCTACTACTCCAACCGTACTGTCACATGTCCATGGGGCTGGATGGGATTCACCCGAGAGTGCTGAGGAAACTGGCGGAAGTGATAGCTGAGCCACTTGCCATTATCTATCAGCGCTCCTTGTTGACTGGTGAGGTCACCAATGTGACTTCCATCTACAAGAAGAGTTGTAAGGAGGACCTGGGGAACTTCCGGCCTCTTAGCCTGACCTCAGTGCCAGGCAGGTTATGGAGCAGATTGTTTTGAGGGAGATCACGCGGCATGTGCAGGACAGGCCTAGCTGGCATGGGTTCATGAAGGGCAGGTCCTGCTTGACCAACTTGATCTCCTTCTGTGATCTCGTGACCCGTCTGCTGGAGGAGGGAAAGTCTGTTGATGTAGTCTACCTAGACTTCAGCAATGCCTTTGACATTTGTTGTCTCCCACAGTATTTTCCTGCAGAAGCTGGCAGCCGTGGCTTAGATAGGTATACTCTTGGCTGGGTAAGGAACTGGCTGGAGGGCTGGGTCCAGAGAGTGGTGGTGAATGGAGCTAAATCCAGCTGGTGACTGGTCATGAGTGGTATTCCCCAGGGGTCAGTGCTGGGGCCTGTCCTCTTCAATATCTTTATTGATGACCTGGATGAGGGCATTGAGTGCACCCTCAGTAAGTTTGCAGATGACACCAAGTTGGCTGGAAGTGTCAATCTGCCTGGGAGTAGTGAGGCCCTACAGAGGGATCTGGACAGGCTGGATAGCTGGGCTGAGGCCCAACAAGGCCAAATGCTGGGTCCTGCACTTTGGCCACAACAAGCCCAGGCAACGCTACAGGCTTGGGGCAGAGTGGCTGGAAGACACTTGCGTAGAGAAAATGAATGTGGGGGTATTGATTGATGCTCAGCTGAACGTGAGCTAGCAGTGTGCCCAGGTAGTCAAGAAGGCCAATGGCATCCTGGCTTGCATCAGAAATGGTGTTGCCAGCAGGAACAGGGAAGTTGACTGTCCCCCTGTACTTGGCTCTGGTGAGGCCACACTTTGAGTACTGTGTCCAGTTTTGGGCCCCTCACTGCAAGAAAGACATTGAGGCCCTGGAGTGGGTTCAAAGAAGGGCGACAAAGCTGGTGAGGGGTCTGGAGCACAGGCCTTATGAGGAGTGGCTGAAGGAGCTGGGATTGTTTAGTCTGGAGAAGAGGATGCTCAGGGGAGACCTTATTGCTCTCCATAACTACCTGAAGGGAGGTTGTAGTGGGCTGAGGGTAGTAGAGTGTAGAAGGGCCTCTTCTTTCTTGTAACTAGTGATAGGACTAGAGAGAATGGCTTCAAACTGTGCCAGGGGAGATTCAGGCTGGATATTAGGAAATACTACTTTTCTGAAAGACTGATCAAGCACTGGAATGGGCTGCTCAGAACGGTGGTGGAGTCACTGACTCTGAAGGTGTTCAAGGAATGTTTGGATTTTGTGCTAAGGAGCATGGTTTAAAGAGAACTATTGGTGATTGGTGGGTGGTTGGACTGGATAATCTTGTAGGTTTTTCCAACCTTTGTGATTTGGTGTTCCTGTGATTCTGTGATTCTCACCTACCAGAACTCCTAAGTCCTTTCCACAGGGCTACTCTTGAGGAGATCTTCCCCCACTTTGTATAAATACCTGGAATTGCCCCAGACAAAGTGCAGCACTTTGCACTTGGAATCTTCCTTCCTTCAACTTAAAACCATTTCTGCTTGTCCTGCTGTTATCTACCGTTGCAAAGAGTTGACTTCCTGTTTGAATGCTCCCTTTAGATACTGGAAGTTTGCAATGAGGTCACCCTGCAGCCTTCCTCCTGGAAGACAGATTAAGGCATGTGAGGGACATATGGTGTCTCGCTCCAATTTATAGGAGGGAGATGGGGTTCTTTTAATATCTGTATACCCAGTGTGAGATTAAGAAACAGCGGTTCAAATGTTGGTCCAAACAGTTTATTATAAATCCTAATCAGGGAGACGGGGAAGGGAAGGAGGGCAGTAGAAAAGGTAGGAAAGAAGCAAGAATTGCGTAAAGCAGGGATAGTCACCACTAGGATCCAGCAGCGGTCCGAGGCAGAAGCAGCTGGGGGGGGGGTGGGGGGAGAGTAGCAGCGTGGTCAGCCTTGGGCAGCAAGCAAGTAGCAGTAAGAAGTCGCAGAGCCAGTCCAGGAGGAAGCAGCAGGACTCAGATAGCAGGCCCAGGAGAGTCCATCACCATGCAGGAATTCCATAGTGAGGAATCTGATGGCAGACACCTATCCTCATGGTTTTCGATTCCTCTTTTATCCTACTTTTTCTCCTGCCTATGTGACATCCCTGGGTGCTTGAGCAAGAGTCATGTGAGTACCCCCTGAGATGGTCATCTTCCTTGAGATAAGTTCACACAAAAGACCACTTCACGGCCATTAAGCTGCAGCTTATCTCTCTCTCATTGCCCCTGGCCTTGTCCATCTGTGTCCCTCAGATAAAGGATTTCTCAACCCTTGCCCAGGACTTGCTTGGACTTCTTCATCTGTGTCCCCATCAAGCTTTGAGACAATGATGTAAAAGAATATCTTACTAGTGAGTGATCCAAGACAGGTAGCATGGCTTTACCAAGGGAAGCCTGACCAATCTGGTGCTCTCCTATGACAGAGTGATGGTATTGGTAGACAAAGGGAATGCAACTGATGTCATCTACTTGGATTTCTGCAAGGCTTTTGATTTAATTCCCCACCACATCCTTATTGCTGAATTGGAGAGATATGGATTTGAAGGTGGATAGGGTAGATAAGGAATTGGTAGTAAATTCTCAGCCAGATGGCTGTGGCCAATGATTTTATGTCCAGCTGGAGGCCGGTAACAAGTGGTGTCCCTCAGTGTCTCATCTTGGGACCAATCCTCTAACATCTTTATCAGTGACATACACAGTGGGATTGAATACGCTCTCAGCAAGCTTGCAGGTGACTCCAAGCTGAGTGGTGCCAAAGGAAGGGATGCCATCCAGAATTACCTTGATGTTTATCAGACATCAAAATGTGGGCCCTTGTGAACATGTTGATGTTCAACAAAGTAAAGTGAAAGGTTTTGCACTTGGATTGGGATAATCCCAGGTATACATAGACTGGAAGAACTCCTTGAAACTAGACCTGTTGGAAAAGACTTAGGAGTCCCGGTTGATGAAAGATTAACATAAGCCAGCAGTGTGTACTTGCAGCCTGGAAGGTCGATGATATCCTGGGTTCCATCAGAAGAAGTGTGGCCAGCAGGTCAAGGGATTTTCTTGTCCCCCTCTGCACTGCTCTCATGAGGCACCAGCTGGAGTACTGAGTTCATGTCTGGGAACTCCAACATAAGAAAGATGTGGGGTTTTTGGAGAGGGTTCAGAGAAGGGCCATGAGGAAGATCCAAGGGCTGGAGCTCCTCCCCTAAAGAGACAGGCTGAAGGAACTAGTCTTCTTCAGCCTAGAAAACAGAAGGCTGTGAGGACACCTTACTGCAGACTTCCAGTATTTAAAGGGAGATTATAAACTTGTAGAAAATCAACTTTTTACACAGGTAGATAGTGATAGGACAAGGGATGATGGTTTTAAAATAAAGGAGAGGAGATTTAGAATAGATGTCAGAGGAAAGTTTTTTTATTGGGTGATGAAATGCTGGGACAGACTGTCCAGAGAGATTGTGGATGCCCTGTCCCTGGAGGTGTTTAGAAACAGCTTGGATGCGGCCCTGGGCAACATGATCTAGTATTAGATCTAGTGGATGACATCCTTGCCTGTGGTAGGGGAGCTGAACCATATTGATGCTTAAGATTCCTTTCAACTCAAGCCATTCTGTGATTCTATGAATAGCTCACCTGTGCTTGCAACCTGTGTGGTTTATCAGCAGTAGACACTCAGGATGACATCAGCTTAGCTATCCATCTCCTTAATCCTCACTCAACTGCTCTCTACCACGTCATCCATCATGGAAAAGTATCTACAGTCTATCTCTACCTTACTTATAGCATAGTGACTCTATCCTGCCTGCCCTGCTTATTCCTTCTGAACAGCCAACAACCCCTCTATCCCAGCACTTCAGTCACAGAACTTGTTCCACCAAGTCTAACCAATATTAGTGATAATATAAATTTGGGAAAGTATCAAAGCTTCCAGTTCATGAGCTTCTATAACCAATTATATATTGTGTTTTATTGGCTTCCTACAGAACACCAAGACAAGTTCCAGAGTGACATGCTCAGTCTTTCTGATCTCAGCTCCAAAGGGAATGTTCACTTTTCCAGTCTGAGGATCTTGGTCATTAGCTCACACATACTGTAACTGGATGCAAAAGGAGGGAAAATTCTGTTTGTCTTTTTCAAACATCAGGCCAAAATCTGAACACAAATATAACTGAAAAATGAAGGGAGGTAAACTACATTTATTGATAAGGTCTCTCTTTTACTTATTCATTTATACATTTATCTGAAGATGTAGATTTTCAACTTCAAAAGCTCCAGTGAACTCCAGTCACTGTTTCTCACTCTCCAGAAACCTCTGGACAGGTGTATTTCTAACAGATGCACAGTATGGTAATTAACATAAAGGCAAATTGTCCATATTTCATAACCAGTGATAAACAGGAACTTGATCTGGACCACCTATTTATCCTTTTTTATCTTATTGCTATGGTGTTGATTTTTTTTTTAATTTTTTGTTGTTGTTTTTGTTTAAATTTTATCTATAATTTCTTTGTTCATAGCATTTTTTTTTCCTTCAAAATCCTCACAGTTCTTCACATACATAGATATCTACAGAGCACATCAGACATTCAATAGAAAGTGAATATTTTGCAGTGAAAGAAACAGAAAAAAACAACAAACAAACAAACAAAAAAAAAACAAAAAACAACTGTATAGATAGATCCTCCTCACATCATTTCACATACTCAAAGAAGGTGCTCAAGGAGAGAAATGTAGCATAACAATCAGTGTAAGAAGGAAAGGAATAACAATAAAATGTCTGTTAAAGAACTAGAGTAGTCTCAGAATTTGCAAACGAGACTAAAATGACTAAATAAGATACTATTCATTCTTGTTTCATTTGAAAGTAAGGAGAATTTATTACATTGATGAGCCTGCAATATGTTGTTTTGGACTGATACACTAAATTGACACTTTACTGTATATAGAAAACTACTTGCAGAAAAATGACATTCTGCTCTATTTTCCTGTGGTATATCTGAGGTTAAAATTACTGAGACATCATACACATAAAATCCTAGAAAGTATAAGTGCTTTATTTCAATACAAAACAGTATTGCTGGATGGGATTGAGAGACAGAAAATGTAATACCAATCTGACTAAATGTAGTGGATTTTCAAAACCTGAATCAGACATCCTTGGATCTCCTTAGTAGTTAGTGGAGAGATATCAGAACATGGAAAGTGCAGTTTCTCCCCTGCTAAAGTCTTTGTCTTCTCTCAAATAATTTTTGTGATATTTTCTTAAAAAAACAAAACAAACAAACAAAAAAACAGTTAACAACTATGTAGTTGTTGGAACCTGATTTAATCACATTTAAAATACAATACATTTTATATTCTTTGCTGAATAATCGTGTTTTTATAAGACTTCCTGACATGTACACTCTCCTACTTTCCCTCACTATCCATCAGCAGTATCTTTTTATACAGTTGGACAATTTCACCCAAATTTGAAAAATAAAGGTCTCAAAGACATTCTGTCATATGCTACAACTGTGCTGCTTATACTAGGAGAACATACAGACTGAATATGCACTATTGTCATAGTCCCCTTACTGCTCATACTTTAAGCACCAGAAATGTTGTGGTGAAAGTAAAGGAAATAAGAAGACAAAAAGCTAGAATCAGGTACTTACTAGGTCTAGTACTCAGAAACAATTGTTCAGACATTGTGATTGTCTTTCACTGGGGTTTAATGGAAGTGTAGCTGCACCCTTTTAAAATGAGCTGCCAAATTAATTACTAATCCACAGGTTTTCTAAAGGGTATGAATTGTCTTTTAAATTTGGAATAGGTATCTTCTCAGCAGTATTGAAGCATTGATTGCAAGAAACAAATTTTATTATGTTTATTTATTTTTTATATTATTATACTATGTATATTATATATACATTATATTATTATCGCTGTTTAAAAAAACTTAATTCTCCATAACAATGCATCCATCCTGTTTCACTGTGAAGTGTGCTTTTTGAACACAATACACAAAAAATCTTTTTACTTGAGAAAGTAAAGAAGAAAAACTGAGGTATAGTATACGAATTTTCCTGAGCTCTTTTAGATGACCTTATTAAAAGAAATTGCAATCTGAAATAAAGTCCTTGTGTGTTCCTGTATGGAAGACACATATATCTGTCATGTGTCATCAGATTAACTATCTTACAATGCAACTTATATCTGAGAGTACAAAGAACATATCCAATATGTCACATATTAAAATTGATTACAATAAAATAAAGATCCAGCTCCAAAGCATAACATTTTTTAAGCTGGTCCTAGGCAAATTCTATAGTCTAAGTTGCAATCAAATCTCTCAGAGGGATTAGGCAAACACCATTTTAATTTATCCATTCCAGAATTCAGTGTCAAGCAGCGCAACAAAGATGAAAATAAAGAAACCGCCGACCGTGCATTTTTGTTGTTGGAGCTGCTGTGGCAGCAGTCTCTCAGAAAAAGGAGAGAACTGCTGTGCTACCTCGATCCCACACATAATGAAAGCTCATAAGAAGCTGGATTCTCACATCCTTTTGCCAAATAACTGGGTAGCAGCTGAAATCCACCAAGTACAGCTTTGTATAAAGAAAAGAAGAAAAAGAAAAAGAAAAAAAATAGCAGATGTTGGGAATAGTGACTATTGCAGATTACTCTAGTTCAGGGAGCCTAAGAATGGAGTTAGCTATTTTTGGAACGCCTTACAAGAAATAAATAATGATGTAGTTCTTGGCAAAGAACTAAGCAGAGTACTATATTTGTAAATGCTCCTTCCTTCTTTGTAGACACAGATGCAATGTTAAGAACTAAAAAGCAAAATGCATTTTAAATCTATCTTTAACTAATTTTGCTAAGATGAGCAGAAAAAGATGTCATTGCTAGATCGTAGAAAGTGAAAAAAAATATTAAGACTCTCACCAGCCTTCAGCCATGACCCAATCCAGGACTTTGTAGTATTTATTATTTCTGGGTTCTCTGCAAAATGGATGCAGTCTGCTGCCATTTTACTCAGACGGTATATTACACTGACATAACGTTCATTTTGCACTTGCACTATTAATGTAAATCTACAGTAAAAAGCTAGGCCCATGGTCATTAGTGTGGTCAAGAGCACAATAAAATTTATTTTGGGTGATGGTTAAGGTATTTGGAAGCTACTGAGACAGCTGGCTTGTTATCTCTCTGTGGACCAGCCTTACTATGTTTAATTGAATGGTTAGCCTGTTGTTAAGGTGACACAGAATTGGTTATGCTGCTTATTCAATGCATCACAGTAATGCTTTTCCACATGGGGAAACATACAATTACAACAAAAATGACCATGATTAGCAACTTAAAGCAGGAAGCACAATTTGCATACAAATATATTTGCCTATGTTTGTCTATATTTGAAAATTGCATCTAACAAATCACTTGCAGATATCTATAATTTAAAGTTTGGAGGTAATCCCCTCGACTGTGTCTGCCCATATTCCTTTAGTTATTCATCTGATTGAATGATCCTCTAGAGAATAGAATTTCTATGTGATCCCATTGAAATCAGGAGTCCAGTTGTCTATAAGTTTTTTCTCTCTTAAACAAATCAGTTGAACTTTCACCAAGTAAACCATACGTTTTATAGTTCTAATTATATGATCCTTTAAAGCTCCTATAATTAGGCAGGAATTATATATATATAGCATATAAATATTTGCATATGTTATCTATTATTTCTTTCCTATTATATGAATTCCTATTCTAGAATAACTTCTAGTATTTGGAAATGCATAGTTTACAAGTTGATTTTCTTTAAAAATATTCAGTCACTACTATATGTTTACTTTTTGCATTTCACATGAAAAATATGTATGCATGAAATACATCTATATGTTTACCTATCTTCATGCATACATACATTTATTTATTTATGTTTATGGATATAAACGTAAAAATACTCTAAAACAAAGCAAAACTAAAAAGCCCAACTCAATAACTTAAAAAATGCTGAGAGATGAAAATGACTTAAATAAAATGAAACTTGCAAAAGTGCAAGCAGCTGCCACGAGTGTTCTGCTATAATTCATATATTTTATTGTTCTGTTTTGTTTTTTAGATAATTAGTTGGTGGCAAAGGAATAATCATGTTGCATGAAACATTGTGAATTTAATTTCACACTGAAAGCTGTAAACTGTATCTACTGTGAGTTAGAAGGACAAACAAAATCTGTTAAAGGGCCAGACTCAAAATAAATTTCATGCCCACAGTACACTGCTGTTTTTACCCCCATATTTTTTTTTCTATCTAAATGTTAGTATAATTTTTTTTTTGTTTGTTTCAAATGCAATGATGTATTTTTTTTTCCTATTAATTTAAACCTTAACTGTAAAACTGTCTAATGTTGTTTTAATGAGTGAGATAATCAGCAAATGAAACAATATTTTAAAGAACTGTACTTCAATGGATTTTATGATCAAGTAATAAATACTCTCATTGCCTTCAGTAAAACTAGTTGTCTAAGTATTAAAGTTAAGTTCTTGCAAAAATTTCCATGTTCAGACCCTTTGTTCTGAAAGAAAGAAGGGCAGCCTGCTGACAAAAGAGAAAGAAAAAAAAATTTAAAAAAAAAAAAATCAGAAAAGAAATTTTAAAAATCTGTGTTAGTTACAGACAATAATGCAAAACCAAACAAAAAGCACGTTCACACAAGAGAGCTACATGAGTCCTTGATGATAACAGTTAAGCTGAATTTTTATATTACTTTCTTTTACTATTTGTGGCTTTAACTGTAACTATAGCCTTTCTGTCTTGATGTCACCATGATTTTAAATAACATCTATCAGCAGGCAGTTCATAGTGAGCTCCACAAAGAAAGTTGCACTAAAACCCACCAGCTACTGAAGCACATTTGTTTTGTTAAGTGGTGATGCACGTTCTGGCAATATGGATCTCACACCCAGAGAGGCAACTTCAACAGTTGTCACGGTGTTATTTTCTACGGATGGGTTGCTTGTTCAAGTTAAAATGTCATGTCTCTGTAGTTTTAAGGGAGGTCAGGGGGCATGTGTCTGGCCAATGTGCTGCAGTAGGGTGGAAGTCTCATTTGCCTGAAGCCTGAGATGCATGCTGTTTACTCTTCAAATGCCACTGTAGGCTCCACAAGACAGGTAATTCCTGGATGCTTACTCTGCGTGCTCCAGAGCTGTGCCATCTCTCAGTCATGTCTCTGTTTTCAGGTGTGTGACTTCATAGGTTTTTCTTCTTTTTACAGCACTTTAAAAACTGGTCAGTCCTTTCACCAACCAAATTATTATGTTTTTTTGATGTTGTTGTTGTTTGTTTGTTTTGTGGGTTTTTTTTTTTTTTTAAATCTGAATATGACTTAGAAGGTTTTCCTTATTTATTTATTTTTTATTTTCAAATAATGCCTGATTCCATAAAAACATTTAAGTATAAATTACTTTTATACATAAATGTATATGAAAACATAAATGCTCTTTTGAAGTAGAACTGTCAAAATTTGAAAGTCTAAGTTGTGTCCCCATACCAGTACCTCACTTCAAGGTTGTTTTGTTCAAATTGTTTGACACATTCAGTGTAAAGACAAGATAGCTTCCCTCTAGTTGACAGTTATCAGTGCAGTGAAATGTTCTATTTAGCAGCTTAGAAAGGTCACTAACAAGTTGGGGTCTTTGTTATGTAGACTTTTCTGAATAATACAAGTACATGTTCATCAGGAGAAAAGAGTATGACTGTTGGGCTGAACAGGAAGAAAAGAAGGTGAAACACTTTATTTCCCTTTTTAATTTTTTATTTTATTTTATTTTAATTTAATTTAATTTTATTTTCTGAGACTCCAAAATGCAATCTGATGGGAGTCCTATGGGAAATCACAGATCAGGACGCATTATGTTCATTTTTGTTTATCCCGACAAGCGTTACCCTTTTTTTTTTTTTTTTCATATAGATTATTATTTTAAACACAATTTCCCTAATAGCAAATCTCTACATAAAAATCCTTAACTAACATCCTTTGAGTATTATACAGACCTTTCTATTAAAACAGATAACTGATACATCTAACTGGTTTAAGCAGGGAACAGAGGAGTAGGTTGTCTCATTAAGAACCCTTCTTCCACAAGAAAGGCATTTCTCATTGTCTTTACCCAATGATATAAATGACCTTTATCATGGAATTGATGAACGTATAAATCTTTCATGATATATTTTAATGTCCTGCTGGTAGTAATCATTAATATAAAACAAAACAAAAAAAGAATTGCAAACGAGCTCTATTATTATTAAAGGGACATACATATTCCTTGCAATTTTGTGAACAACAATTTGAAATGCTTTTTATTCCCGTATCTCATGCAGTGATGGAAATTCACATTTCTCTCCTCTCCTCTCCTCTCCTCTCCTCTCCTCTCCTCTCCTCTCCTCTCCTCTCCTCTCCTCTCCTCTCCTCTCCTCTCCTCTCCTCTCCGCCCCCCCCCCCCAAAAAAAAAAAAAAAAAAAAAAAAAAAAAAAAAGGCAAGGCAAGGCAAAGGCATAAGAGGGAAGGGGAAGAGGAAGGGGAAGGGGAAGGGTGAAGGGTGAGGGTGAGGGGGAAGGGAGGCGAGGGGAGGGGAGGGGAGGGAAATGGAGGGGAGGGGAGGGGAATGAGGGGAGGGGAGGGAGGGGGAGGGAGGGGAGGGAGGGGAGGGGAGGGAGGGGAGGGGGAGGGAGGGAGGGGAGGGAGGAGGGAAGGGAAGGGAAGGGAAGGGAAGGGAGGGAAGGGAGGGAGGGAAGGAAGGGAGGGAGGGAAGGAAGGAAGGGAAGGGAAGGGAAGGGAAGGGAAGGGAGAGGGAAGGAAGGGAGGGAAGGGAAGGGAAGGGAAGGGAAGGGAAGGGAAGGGAAGGGAAGGGAAGGGAAGGGAAGGGCCACAGTAAGGAGATTAAGACATTGCCTCTATGTTTTAGATAGCAACTTCATAGAGAGTCTATGAACTCATATTCAAATCCTGTGATGCGATGAGGAAATTAAGAGAAGTACTGGAATCTTGGCAGCCAGTGAAGACCGAGGCAAAGAACTCATTCAGTACCTCAGCCTTCTCTTCGTCCGTTGAAGCCAGTTCTCCTTTACATTTGCCAAGGAGGTACCTCCTTTGGCCGCGTCTCTTCTGACCATGGACCTGTGAAAGGCTTCCTGTCCGTTTTTTCATGTCCTTGCCAAGTTCAGTTCTGCCTGCGCTTGCTGTCATGATCCTACATCGGCAAGTCCGGACAGCACCCTTTATTCTTCCAGGTGACCACGCCCTTGTTTCACAGAGCTTGTACACACGTTTTCTTCACCTTCGCATGCCCATCAGGTCTTACTGAGTGGCCCACATCGGCGTCCTACCTCCTTGCCCCGCTTTCTTGTTCGAGGGATGGAGAGTTCTTTTCACTCTCAGGAAGGCAGCCTTGAAAGTAACCAGATCCTCCTCAACATTTTTGTTTTTAAAGACACCATCCCAAGGGATCTCAGCCAACAGTCCATTGAACAGCTTAAAGTTCGCACTTCATTATACACATATATATATCCACTTTGTCTTTTTATTCAAGGTTATGTTTACATTGTCTGGTATAATGTAATTGGTATGGTGTGAAGAGAGAAGAACACTAACTGGATGTGCTGCTATAATAGAATCATAGAATCACAGAGTCATAGAATGACTTAAATTGGTAGGGAACTTAACATTTATGTTGTTCTAAACCTCCTGACATGGGCATGGTTGCCTACTACCAGAGTAGGCTTTCCAGGGTCCCATCCAACCTGTCCTTGAACATCTCGAGAGATGAGGCATCCACAGCTTCTCTGAGTAACCTGTTCCAGTGCTTCATTAAATTGAATAAAAAAATCTTCCTAGGATCTAACTTAAATCTCCTCTCTTCTAATTTAAGTCCATTCCCCCTTGTCTTACCACTATCAAAACTTGTTAACAAGTCCATCTCCCTTTAGCTTGCCTGAGCCTTCTCTAAACCAGCTCTTTCAGCCTTTCTTCATAAGAGAGGTACTCCAGCACTCTGGTTATCTTCATGACCCTTTTTTGGAGCTTATCCAACAACTCCATGTCTTTCTTGTGCTGGGGTCCCTAGACCCAGCCACAGTACTCCAGATGGGACCTCGCAGATGTAGAACAGGGAGTCACAGAACTATGGGAGTTGTAAGGGACCTCTGGAAATTATCTAGTTCAACCCTTCTGCTTAAGAAATTTCTCTAAAGTAGGTTATACAGGAAGGTTTTGAGTATGCCCAGAGAAGGAGACTCCATAACCTTTCTGGGCATCCTGTTCCAGTGCTCTCTAACCTTCAAGTCAAGAAGTTTTTTCATCTTGTTCATATGGACATTTCTGGGTTTCAGTTTGAGCCCACTGTCCCTTTTTCTGATACTGGATGCTACTTGGAAGTTTGGTCAAATCCACTTGATTACTGTCCTTTAGATATTTATAAGCATGGTAAAATCCCCTGCCAGTTTTCTTCAGGCTAAATAGTCTCAGGTCTCCCAGACTCTACTAATAAAGGAGATGCTCCAGTTCCCTAGCTACTGCTCTACTCCTAGGCTCTCTGCTGGACTCTCTCTAGAAAAGCCCTGGCTTTCTTGAACTAAAGAGCTCAGAATCAGACACAATGCTTCAGATGTGACTTCCCCAGGGCAGAGCAGAGAGCAGGATAATCTCCTTCATCTGCTGGTCACGCCCTTAGTAATGCATGCCAGGATGCCATCAACCTTCTTGGCCACTAGGGCACACTACTCACTCATAATTAACCTGTTTTCCACCAGGATACGTGTGTCTTTCTTTGCAGAACTTGCTAGGTAAGCCTCTAACCAGTACTGATGCACATGATTATTCCTCCCCAAGAATAGTACTCTACACTTGTTCTTGTTGAGCCTTATATTATTTCTCTCCACCCAGATCTCCCCTACTGATATCCACAAGAGCTTACCAGAGGTCTCTGCCCGTGAGATAGAGATGTTGTGAGGCAAGATATCTCCTCTCCTGAGCACTGTCTTGATGATGTGCTGAGCCCATGTGTATGACATGTTATCTAATGTCTTACTGATGTCAAACAGCAAGCCAGCTCTCAAGACAACAGAGGAGATACATCAGAAATATGGAGGAAAAATCCACTAAAAACATGTGGACCAAGTGGGAAATACGTTAGCTTAGCCATGGAAAAAAGTTCAAAGTTCTGAATGCTAAAGGAAAAATGTACTCTTTGGGCACCACACTACAGAGATTTTGTAGCACCTGTAGTCTTTATTTCATTGAATGCAAGATTGAAAATCTGCAATAGAGCTTTTGAGATCTATATCTGTTCTGCATAAATTCTGGATGTGTATCTAGTGGTTGGCAACCCTGCCTGCAGCAGGTGTATTGAAACTAGATGTTCCTTAAGGTCCTTTTCAATTCAGGCCATTCTATGATTCTACAATTCTATGACATAGGGAGAAATCCATGAAAAAATGTGGTGGAGAAATCCATCAAAAAGGTGAGGACAACAGAGAGAGCTGGCCTCACCCTACTCAGATGCCATGCAAACACACAGGACTGTCATGCCAGACTGTCTGCGTGCTAAAGGACAGCTCCCTTCCCATGTTGTGCAGCAGCTTCTACTGTTTTGAGAAGGCTTTGGTGATCACCTTGTTATTCTTGATCCTCTTGGGTTGGTCATTACTCTGTCCCATCAGTATGGGGACTTGCAGGGACATGGGGTGGCCTACAGCATGGGGTATGTCTGCCAGCGGATGGTTCCCAACTAGACAGGGTGCACCAAGGTTTCACTTCACAACAAATGGGAACAGGGACGAAACAAGAAATAAAATTAGAAGACTGGAACAAATCTAATCTAAGAAATCCACTAGCACTAGTTTGTGTTATATTCAAGCCAGACTAAAAATTTTATGTTTTTAATATGTAGTATAATATATACACAAACAATTAGAGTAAAATAAATATATCAGAGTTTATTAATTGGGTGAGCTTGTCTGTTCCTGCGCTTCTTTGCAAATTATATGCAACAAAAGAATATGGAAAATTGTCTTGGGAGGGCCAAAATAAAATTCCCAATTTCTCAGCTCACTCTTCACCTCTTGCATCGTCATAAACAGCATGATTTCAGCGCAAAAGTATAGATATTTCCCACTGAATCAATAAAGATTTTTTTCCCCCCTCATTCTTTCCCATCCATTTTGTTTCTCTTTTTGTTTGTGTAGTTGTTTTTCTTTGCTCGCCTGAGATCTGCACCACACAGTTATCAGCATGATGAGAGGAGACAGGCTGTCTAACTCTGCCCAGTCTTAAAAAGGCTGGTAAAGAAAAAGGCCTGACTAGATAAGCCAGATGACATCCCAGACCTGGGAAGTGAGCCAGGGTCCAGATCAACATCTGCTGTGGTCAGGCTGCCAGCCCAAAGCATTCATCCGTGACTGACCAGTTGCCTTGGATCCTGAGAACATCAACAACACTTTATTTCCCCCACCTTTACTGTCCCTTCTTTTTTATCTTCTATTACCTTCTATTGTCTGGTGTTTTGACAAAGGCAAAGGAAATGTCCACACTTCACAACTCAAGATTAAATGAGAAGGGTAACCCTTTTCTCTGCACCAGGAAGGAGTACTTGACAAAATAAAACAATTTAATCCCATGCTTTAGTTTAAGCAAAGACATTTGGCATCTTTTGAGTCCACACATTTTTCATATCCACTCAGTTTTGGTGTGAGATTTGTGTGTTTGCAGCTAATCCATCCTACTCAGGGACAGATGCAGGATGGATTGAAATATAAGGATCTTGTCTCAAGGTGTGTTTGAAAATGTTGCATAATAGGGGTACCATCTACTATACTAAACAGAACCAGTATAGCTGATCTAAGACCCATTCTTCAGCTGTTAAATAAACACTTACTGCTCACACAGTATCTGAAAATGAGGATGAATTTTTTAACATATTTTCCATCAGCTGAAATCTGTAAGTCATGCTTCACTGTTTCTGTGACAGAAGCATCTTAAGATATTTTTCTGTTTTGAGATAATTTATTCTAGCTAAACTAGACAAATATAAGAATCCATCACAAACTTCTTTCTGTCATTTGTTCTCATGACACAAGATGCATAAACTAAATTTTATCCCTGAGGGAATATATGCAGAGAATATATGAAGAAAAAAAGGAAGATGGGATGTGAGTAGAGGTGGAATTACTTAGTTATAACTTTGATCCACAGAGGATTTATTTGTCTTATGTAACAGATCTAATTTGGAATGCTACTCTTTTCATGAAGGTTTTATTTAAGCTTGAACCCGTGCTGCTAGGACATCTGGTTGTGAACTGTCTCCTTGCCCAGTTTTATTCAAGGAGAAGAGTAAGTCACAGATGAAGCCATGAAACTCTTTAGTGTGGGTGATCAGGGGAAGAGGACTGTGAGACACCGACCACAAAGGGTATCATCATCAGTAGGGGCTTTAGCCCTACTGTCCAGCCAAGAGAAGGAGGACAATAGAGGTAAACTTATCCCTAATCACAGTCAAGGCACACCTTGCAGAGAGCCCAGATAGAATGTGAGTCTACTTCTGATAGTACTTGAAGGTTTGATGTAAGTTGTCCTGAGGCCAATATAAATACTGAAACTGTTCTCAGGATGTTCTTCAAGCAGTATGAACTCACCACACCACTGAAATAAATGGGATTAAATAAGTAATAAGAACTTGAGAGGTGAGAGAAAGGAATCCTAAGGGTCTTGAAAATATTAAGAATAATCGAAAGGATGGGGACAGAAGGGCAAGAGTTGGGTGGCAGATGTTTGCTTGCTCTGAAGAATAAAAGTAGCAATTGCAAAAATCGATAGCAAGCCTTATTAAAGGTGAGCTAGGTGCTTTCACTCTGAGATTTTGTTTGGTTGTATCAGTTTTAGATACCTCACAGGTCAGGTATTTCAGACCCAACATCTCTAGAGATCACCCTCTCACATTATAAAGCATTCCCTCCAGAAATCTCCCCCTGTTTCAAATGTAGTTTCTAGTGCTGGGTGTACTTTCTGGTGTCTGAGTGAAAAAGAGAGGAAAGGAAAAGAAAGGGAAAGAAAGGAGTAAGAAAATGAAAGAGTGAGAGAGGAGGAGGATCAAAGATGAAAAGGAGGAGGGGAAATGGGCAAAGAGGCTGAGAAGGAGACAGGAAAGGAGAGAGGAGAAGAGCATGTCTTCTTGTGCCATGGTGGGTGAATACTGCTTATTTTCAATGTTCAGATTAATTCAGTTTTTTTTTTTTTTTTTTTTTTCTTTTTTTTTTCTCTCAGGCAGTGTGTTTCTGCACAACTTGTACAATTTCCTTAAGGTGAAAACTTCCTCTTACAGGACTGCAGCAAATATTATCCCAGGGTCTCAAAAAATGCCAATAAGAGAATGAATAATATTTGTTCATAATAGCATTCAGTGTAAACCATGACTGATCAGTGTTATGTGTGACATCAACAGAGACAGTAATCAAGGTTTTTTTTTTTTTTTTTTTTTCAGACATGAAGCCTCTTTCTTTGATGTATGTAAGAGATTATTATTTTGCATCATCATTGTCTCAAAGCTTGCTGAGGACACAGACGAACAAGTTCAGGCAAGTCCTGGTCAGGGGTTGAGCAAATATTTTGTCTGCGAGAAGTTGAGGACCCGTCCTGGCAAGGGTTGTGAAATCTTTGTCCGAGGGTCCTTGATGGGACAAGGCCATGGACCAATCAAGAGATAGATAAGCCTGCAGCTTCCTAGCTGTGACTGGTCTTTTGTGGGACTATCTCAAGGAAGATGGAACATCTCAGGTTAGTACTCGCATGACTCCTGCTCAACACCCAGGGATGTCTGTAGGCAGGAGAAGACCAGTAGGATAAGAGGAATTCGAAATCAGGAGGATAGGTGTCTGCCATCAGATTCCTCACACGGAATGCTGCAATTCTGACGGCACTCCTACTGGGCCTGCGACCCGAGTCCTGCTGCTTCCCCTCCTGGACGGGCTCTGCCGACTTCTTTGTTACCCGCTTGCTGCCCGGCCTTCCACGCTGCTGCTCTCCCCCCCTGCCGCTTCTGCCTCAGGGACCCTCGGAACGTGTGCCAACAGGACCGCCGATGGATCGGGTGGTGACTATGGGCCCGCTTATGAAGGCTTGCTGGTGCCTATCTTTTTCGATCGCCCTCCGTTCCCTTCCACGTTCTGCCCTACATTAGGATTTATAATAAACGGTTGGGGACTACAGATGACCGTTGGTGCTTAATCTCACTATAAGGGGAGACAGATATTAAAAGAACCTCATCTCCCTCCTATAAACTGGAGCGAGACAATGTATTACTCCATCAAAACCTTCAGAGCCAAACTTTGCACATGAAATTAATCCCAATTAATTAGACTTATTTGTAGATAGTGCCAGGCTCTTTTATGTTGCAAAATAAATATTAATTCAGTGGCATTTTTTTCATCTTGTTCAGTTTGTGTGACTAGGAAGAGTAGAAAAGCCCTATTGATCAGTGTACTGAAATATGATAGAAATTTTAGGTGCCTAGGATGGTCTGAGAGGCTGCTTACCTTGAATCAGCTCAAGGCCTGGCAGAGAAACTCAGGAAAACAGACTCAAACTCTCCTGACTTTACTGATAGATGTAGTCATGGAATAAGTACTGCCTCTAATGGAAAAAAAGTTGCCCTTGAGCTTTTTAAAAAATGTACATAAACAGTACCCTGCAGGAAAGATGTTCACTGGAGGCGCTGATTCAGAGATAGCTTTCCAATTCAGAGACATACTCAGGGAAAGAGTTATAATGATTTCATTTTTTATCTTAATGATTTATTATTATTATTATTGTACTAGTCAGTGTGATGAGTAAATTCCTGTAGCTTGTGTTGGTCTGTGTTCAAATAACGTCCTCTGGAAAGGAAGAAGCCACATAGAACACCACTACTCCTTCACATAAAGTCTTCAAATCTTATTTTCTTGTGAAGCATCATTTTCTTGAGATTTCCCAAGTCTATAATGAAGACTGATTTCCAGAAGAGAAAGTGATACGTGACTCGGAGAAAAGGATTACTACTTTAATTTTTATACATAAGTGTTTAGTATCTACTGTTTTATTTGCTTCCTCTCTTTCTGATACATGATTCCTCCCAGTGAACATGTAGAAAACTTAGTTTGGGAAGTTTCACATGCTTAGTCCTGAATGGGCCTACACTGTAGACTCCCGTCGTTAGCCGCAAATCCAAGCGGGCTTATGCGGTATTACTGAGGTCGCGTGGGGGTAGTCAGGGGAAACTGCAGAAATTTTCGGGCATTGGCTATAGTCAGTCTCATTGTTCACTATGTCAAAACTGCAAGCGAAGAAGCAAACAAATAGTTAAAAACATGCAGCCTTAAACAACAAATAAGTTGTCAAAATTCTGACTAGGAAAAGTAACAATAAAGAGTCTCTAACTTGATTAGGCTCTTAGGAACCTCATCAAAGGATAAATAAATGAGTGTTTGCATTATTCCAGTAATGCTTGGATGGCCATTTCCTCACTAAATTTAGTCATCACATATCATTATCCTTGGAACAATAAACCCTTTTCTACAGCCTATTATTTTCTGAAAGGAAGAATTGGAGACCATTCTGTGCTCATATCCCAGGCTGTGCAATCTGAGTGGCACTGGAGAGGTGAAAAAGCTGTTCCATTTGGGGAGGAAATGCAGGAGTGCAAAGTGGTGTAGAAAAGCAAAGTGCAAGAATAGGTGGCTTCAGTGAGACCATGCTTCCTCTTAAAGTGGAGTGTAAGCTTCCAGTGACTGCAGTGAGCATAGGAACCTGGCAGCTGTGTGCTCAGGCCCCTGCTGCTGTGCATACTACTGCTTGAAGCAGCAGTAACTCCTGTTGGGATGTCTGTCCCTATAAGCCAGGCATGATACTGCTGGCCCGTATCCTGGTGCTTCCACACTCATTCAGTTTGTTTCATTTCACCCTTCCTGGAATTCCAGCTGCCGCGGTGGTAGAACACCATGCACTGCTCTCCAGCCACTCTTCCCTCTTTCTTATGTCAGTGCGCTTCCTTCCCCCGTTGAAGCCTCCTGCTCCTTTCGTTGGCGCTGGGGAACCCCAGGGCCCCGTCCTCTTGCTGGATCCGGACTCGTTATCCTAATCCCGAAGGACTACCACCCTGGATTATTTGGCTTTGGATTTCTCTCCTTTGCCCCTACTTCCCTAACTAACATAGGGTAGGCCTCAGGTACTACTACCAACATTCGTGGATGTGATTATATTCTTGTGTAGACCATTGGAACCCATAGTCACGTCCCCACTGATCTGGCCTGCCGTTTTTTTCTGCCCCGTCCATCGGCTGCTGTTCGAAAGCCGTAGTGGTGCCTGTCTGTTTGTTCTGCACCTGATGAGTTTCCTAGTTCAGTTTTCTGAACCCTGGATTCGTTGTTCCTCTTGTATTCCAACCACCCCGAGCTTAGACTATAATCAGGTTTCTAGCCACAACAAAATACAGCACGTAAGTTACTGCTGATAATAAGGATGATGAAAGACAGAGATTTATGGTCTGAATTTCTTTAGTGTCATAGAAGTTTTACATTTTAGACCTCTTGTTAATTTACCTCTGTTTCACAGTGGTGCGAACAAGAGAAAAGCAAAACAAAACAACAAAAAAACCACTTTCTATGCACATATATTGCATTAGTATTTTGAGTGTAGCTGTGTCTTTGGATTTGCATGTGAATATGAAATAATCTAGGCAAGTAGGGGAGACGGATTGATGTTTTCTCCAAACAATGTGGACTTATCGTTTCGGGAAGCAGTCAGGCCATCATACGAAGTGCGGGCTGATGAACTGAATATTAGTGTCCAATTAATGAACCGGTATTGCACTGCAGGATCTTGGTCTCTGTTCCCTCTAGTTTTACATTTAGTATCAGGAAGTTCATTTAGAATCCAGTCAATCTTCCAGTGCCAACTCTTCACTTTAAATTTTTCATTCAGTGAAGACACAATGGGAATAATATTTGTATCTCTCAAGGAGACGCATGAAAACTTTTGAGTTGTGTCGGCTAGAGGAAAACACACACACACACACACACACAAAACAGGAAGATGAGACTTGCAAAAGAATGAAGGAGAATTAAGTCACCAAGACTGTTTGTGCCTACGGAATGTTTAGAGGCCAGCCAACGGTTCGACTAGCTGACATCCTATATTTTACATTTTATTTATTTTCAAATGGAAGACAATCAAAATAGTGCTTTTCTATATATTCTATATTATGTTTTTATTTTATATATTTGTTATATCTACTATTTATATAAGTGTTGCTTAGGTGTCGTGCTTATCTTTAGCAACCTAGGCGCTAAATTTCATCGCAGAAGCAGAAACACAAAATCAGTGATTGTCTATTCTCTCCGTGCATGACATGCAGGGCATATGGATTTCTTTCTGAGTTAAACAGGGCTTGGGATCTTTTGGACAGGCTTGAGGGAGAAACAAGTACAGAAATGCAAACATCTTCCAAGTTGGTCAATCCTCTGCTGCCTAGTTTCTGTAAATTCATTCTTTAAAACCTAATCACATAAGAAACAGAATCTATAATTACACAATGAGACTAATTAATCAACAGAGCAGCTTACTTAAAGTTCTGGTGAATTATTTTTCTCAGTAGAGATCTTTATGTGGAGATTGTTTTCTGTTTTGGCTACAGAAGGACATATTCTTGAACTTGTGTCTTGGTTTCAGTCGAGGCAGTGTTAATAGCAGAACAATGATTTTGTTGTTGTTGAGCGATGAGAGCACACTCAGGTCCAGACCAGGCCTGAACCTGGCCAGGGAAGAGCCACTGCCTTTTGTGGCAATTCAGCAAGGGTGTAGGACAGAGCCAGGATAGGTGGCCTGAATTAGGCAAGTATGTTGTTACATACCATTGCAGGCATCAGAAGAAGACTGCTAAGCTGTGGCGCGGTCGCGGTGGGGTGGCTGCCTGGCTTGGAGATTTGGTGGGCAGCAGTTTGTGCATAGTGATGAAAGTTTTTGCTTGCACTAGGGGCAATCCAGTCAGCTAGCTGTTTGGAGTCGTTGTGGTGTGGAGACGTTGGGGAGGGTGGATCTAGGTATATCGTGGTTATAAGTACATTTTGTTATTTTTTTTTTTCCCCAGTGTGGTCAATGTTTCGAGTGGTAGTAAAAGTTGTTTAGCGTGACACAATGATGTGGTTCAATTTAATTTCATGGGCTCTCTCTCATTTCACCGGGTTGGAAGCACGTGATTGGCTGTGTGACATGAGCGGCTGTTGGTTAGGGACACAACTTAAACTGGATGGAAGATAAGCATTATTCTCCTCGGGCTATAATCCCGTACACTGTTCGTTACATTATGAGGATTTCTTATTTATCAGAAGCCTCATCATCGTGCATTGACAAGCACTATGGTTTTAAATAAGGTATATTCAGATCATTCTCTTATTAAGTTGAGGGATAGATGTAATGATATACTATATGATATATTGAATAAGTATATTATATTTGGTACAAAGAGATTCTGTCTCTGCAAGGTTGCCTAAGAGCTTTTCAGAGCTCAGGTAAGGATATACATCTGGGGGGTGACTATGGATTTGTCTCTATTGTTGGAAGAAACGGAATGTCCCAGTTCTTTCACTTGTATTATTCCTTGCTGTGCATGATTTTCACAGCGAGAAAGAAGGACTGAATCATGGTGGGCCTGGCTGTCTTTCCAGTCCAGAGATGACTGGCACAGGGCGGGCAAACCGCACTGGAGGCATACAGTGGGCAGTGCCACACACTACTTTTATGTTCAGTCGATAAGCAAAAGAATCCTTTTTTTTTTGTTATCATATATATATAGTAATATCTATAGAGAGAGATAAATATATTTTATATATATATTTTCCAAATATCTCCTTTTCTAGGTGGAAGAGCAACTGTACTTCGCAGATCTGACCATGAAGGGCTTGATGCAAATATGTAAAAAATGCTACAAAAATTTTACAGCATTCTATGATTCCTAAACAAGTGAAAAAAGAACTGAGATGACAGGTGAGCTGGAAAAAAATAGAGGAAGAATGAAGGATATGAAATGCAGTATTAAGATTCTGAGCAACAGACCCACTAATTCATGGAGACAGTCTTACTGACTCTGACCAGTACTAAATGAGATGATTTAGGCAAGTTTCTGCACAGTTTTTTAATATAGAGATATCAATAAGAAATTATTATGAAGCAAACATTTATCTTGGATCCATTCTTATACGGAAGGGAAAAAAAAAAAAAAACAAAAAAAAGAAATCTATTCTTAGATAGGTTAAGAACTACCTAGGCAGGTTCTTACGAACGAACTTATGGACAATGGGAACAACATGACTTGGGACTTGAGTAGCACCGCGGTGCGGAAGAAGGTTGGTGACGGGAATTCATCCGCGGTGCAACCACAGAGAACAGTGTTGTGCAGCTATAGGAGTTAGTTGGTCTCAGTGTTTGTATGTTCTGAGAAAAGAAGTATCTCGTGACTCACTTTCTAACATACTGACTCGTGAATTTGATAGGTTGGCTGCTACACGTTTTCACGTCCACCAGGGACCGTGCAAGATTGTTCTACAGAGCAGAGGCATTCTACCCTCTGCGCGATTTTATAGTTGCTAGAGAAGAACGGCATTAACTACATGTAGGAGTGAGATAGCCGCTCGCTGAGACAGAATTCCCGATTTCATCAGTAAGGCGGATGGATATTCCCGTCATACAATCTGAAGTTGGATTGAAAAAAACAAAGTAGGATGTAGTTTCTTGATTGTTTAGAGTGAATGGGGAAAGGCATGTACTTATTAGATTCTGCAAAGAACAACCGAGCTTACCGGTGAAATTGTCCTAGGCGGCCACTTTTTGGTCAGTTTTCCCTTTAGAGAAAGTCTAGGTGTTATATAGATCAGAAAGTAAAATTTTGGATTTGTCTTAGAACACTTAGTATTCTAGGGCTTGTCTTAACCAGACTGGGAAGATTCTAATATCACCTTTTCAAACTGAAATTCATCTTTTCAAGAAGAGAAACTGTTAGAGTCATAAAGCCTGATGCAAGATCAGACACAGCTGTCACTGAGGATTGCAAAATAAAATGCTCCAATCAGTTGAATGAATTGAAGAAATATCCTTTTTGTCTTCATGGTTCTGACATTCAGATGGATCGTCCTGGGCATGGATTGTAAAAGCAGAAGATCTAAAACGTTTGGAGGCTGGATAGTTGCAAACCAAAGGGAATTTGACATTGCAGATGCAGGGATGAAGAACTGAATTGGACAAAATCATGCTGCAACATAGCTTACATGCAAAAGAGAGCTTACCCAAGTTGAAATATCGAGCAGGAGGATTGTGAATTATCAACGCAAACATACCAAATGAACAAGCAACAGAGGCAAAGGAAAGCAAATTACACGGACTCTGCAATGATGGCCTGTCGTAGAGGCAAAACAAGTTCACAAAAAGAAGAAATAACAAATGCCAATCCATTTGACATAAGAAGAGAGAAAAGAGGCCAAACTCAACAAATTAGTTTTTTGGGGGGAATTAGATAAATATAATTCTACTGCTTTATAGTTTCCCATCACACACTGACTACAATTATCATACAGGACTACTTATTTGTGCCTAATGAACCACTGCTGTCCACGAATCACAGATTTACTAATACAGACATAACTTAGCCATTTCTTTCCCAGTCAAAGATACTGTATTTTACTTTCGTTGTTCCAGCCTTGAGAAGCCTATGCCATGGTTTTTTTTATAGTAACAATTCAAGCATCGTAGGTCCAGTGCCGATTCTCTCGGCATTTGATGGCCTTCGAAAAAATGTTTGTAAGTGCACCCTAACTAAAGCACCAAGCTTAGGAGTTCTGTCGACCTATGGTCGCCAGAATAAACAGCAGGTCAGGGGGAGTCTTTGGAATCAGCGTCTCGCATGTGTTGTTTTATATGTTATAGATATTATCATGTCTTTTTTGGTATGTGGTGGTTTTTTTTTTTAAGTAGTACATCACGCTTATTAGCTCTGGATTAGCGTAAATGCCCAGTACTCATGCGAAGAAACGAAAAGAAAATCCACTCAGTAGTATGCCTGCACTTAGTATATTGATAAATGGTTTGTAAGAAGAGCTAAGAGTGAAAGAATTTCACGATACCCAGAAATCCCTAATTAGGAGTGTTGGACTGTAGCTGCCTCTGAGGAACTGTAGGGACATCTCACAGTGCTTGATGGCCAGGCAACCAACTGGCGGATAAAATTCAGTAGTAATTAGTGCTCATGGGTAGTACCAGGCACTAAGGGTCAGCTATCTGCAAGCACCTGAGCATCTCATTCATACAGACTCTAAAGAATGTTATATCATCAAATCCTTGGAGAATCCAGGCCAAAATAAATTGCCCAGGGTCAAGAGAAAGCCTGTGGTGAAATGGAAGAGAAAGCCTAGTTCTGCTGAGGCTTCCTTCAGCAAACTTAAGAATAAGGCCATCTTTCTTGTCCTTCAGACTGCTAAAGTTTGGAGGCCTAGTGCAATTATTTTTATACAGCAAATAAAATTCCATGACAACATTCCAAACACAACATTAAAGAAAATCTGTTTCTATTTGTCCTCACCCCAAATAAAGTAAAATATCTCCCAGAACTTTATTCTTGCTAACAGGGTTCTCCTTTTCATCTGCACATTTCAGACTCAGTATTTAATACTACTGAGTATTATATAACTACTATGCAGTTGAATTTCCATAATTCAACAGTTCATTTAAGGGCCTCCACCTTTTAAAATATGTAAATCATAAAAATAAAAATAAAATAAACAATAATTAAAAAAAACATGCAACCTCTGCTGACTGATTTACAAGTCCTAAAGAAACTTTCCATGCTATGAGCACTGTGAAGATTTGGCAGAAATGGTGCTAACAATTAAAGCAGCCAGAGACAGATTAAATTTGCTGATGACAGCTCATTTCTGAGATGGCTACAGCAAAAGTCTGATAAAAGCTTATCTGAAATTCACAGTTTTGATTAGGCTTTTGCTTGTACCAAGAGAAAATGAAACACTTTAAATAGCATGTGATCCTACAGAAAAGTTTGCTTGGTATTACAGTGGAAAGTTAGGCATTCCTGCTGCATTTAAGATTGTGAAGTATTATGAACCTTTTTTTTTTCACAGCAGGTAAGTCTGAACTGAGTATTATATGTGAAATCAAGAGCAATTTTCATCTCCATAAAAAATATTTAAATGCTTAAGAACGAAGAAAAGGAAATGTCTGTTTGAACCAAAAGGAATCAAATGTTTTTATTCATTTTGGAGGGAAAAGGATTGGCCAGAGCAATGTGTTGCAAATTTATTGAAGTCAGACGAGTTCATATATCTTGTGAAACAGTCATGACACTCTGGTGTGAAGTACATGTGCAAAGCTTGGAAATGGAAAGTGGAAAGTGGAAATGGAACTGCATACTCTACTTATGTTAACTTAAATGGGGCTGCGTGCGTTTTGCACCACAGCCTCTTAGTACCAGTTCTGCAGTTCTCTGCAGAACGTGCTGGAAGACAACTTAGCAGAACACTGAAATCTCTGTGTCTGGTCCCTCCGGAGAGAATAAATATAAGGTTTTAATCACCTACTGTTTCTTATGCTGTGTTTGTAGGTGAAATTCCGGGATACTGTAGAGCAGAAACAACTGTCTGAAAATGCCAGAAATATGCAAACAGATGTTATTCCAGGTAGTAATCGAGACCATGCAGACATTAAATGAAACAGTGCTAACTAAAAACAAACTGATGAAGAAAAACACATCTACACAAAGTGTGAATAGACACTGGGATTCAGTATCATGGGACCAAGGGTTTAGTTCTCAAAGTTACTTGATATTTAAATGGATAACTTGAACTCTGGAGGCTGTATTTAAAGGACTACCAGCAAAATATTAAAGACAGGTGACAGAAATTTGTAAGAAGGATTTTAAAATGTATATATATATATCAAATCAGAACAATGTCTAACTTAGAGGCATTAGGTAAAGAATACGTATGGAGAATTTTTTTTTTTTTTTTTTTTTTTTTTTTTTTTTAAAATCTTTTCCTGCTTGGCCTGGTTGGTTCTTGTCAGATTAGTCTGAGCTCTGCTTCAGGAAATCAAAGGCTGCCCTTATTAAGTTCAGTCCAAAAGGATTTAAGGAAGGAAGAAGAAGAAAAGGAGACAATGATCTTTTCTAACTGAAAGTGTAAAGTTTGTTAAAGCTGTAGAGCACAGGCTCATTGCTTTCTTATACTGTGTTACATATATAAGATCGCTCACATAGGGATTTAACTAGAAATATATCTTTTATTAAAATCATATAAATAAAAACATGTCCTTCTGCCCTCCAGCATGTTTACAGACACATTTATTTATTTCAAAATATTTTGTTTAATTAAAGATTTGCTTTTAGAGGAATAAAACTTTCTGCAATGCTTACATTTCCATGATGAAACCAGGCAGGTTCACAGCAGCCTCACTGACAATGAAAGCCAATCTGCATGTGAAATTTGTGCAGAAATTAACCTCTGCAAGGAGGTAAGAGCAGCCAAAGGACAGCTTACATCATCAGCATTAAGCAAATGTGGATGTATCAATCATATTTGGCCAACAATCAGGTTTAATATCGGAGTTAGTTTAGATCACTTTCTAAATTTGGAATTTAGGTCCTGTGGAAATAGAAGGAATTTTATTTGTTCAGAAGAGATTAACTTTATACATTGCAATTCAACCAGAATTTCAAAAGGAAAAATCAAATGCAGATGTAAATTTCAGTTTATTTGGCCCTCTGCTTCCACATGAGGAGAAAAATGTGAATGTCTCAAATTCTGTCAAAGCTCATGACATTCAGCTTGTTTGGCTTTGCGCTAGGACTGCCTTCAACTCTCTTACGTTTACGTAGCCATTGGAAAAATATTTTACCCACACTCCTGTGGCCATTTACTTCTCTGCAATTCTGACACATTTGGATCAAGAGCTTCAAGATATGTAGCTCCCAACAAGATATTCAGACACTTTTCTTTTGTGTGAACCACTGTCCAGTTCTGACTCTTCTGTCCTTGCAAAGTGATTTTCCACTGTAATGCTGTTAGTTTGTTTCATTATTAATTATATTTCTTGTAAGGTTGTAAGGTATATTTCTTGTAATTATATTTCTTTAGGACCAGCTGGGAGTGTTGAGGGCAAAGAAAGGTGTGTACAAGCTCTGGAAACAAGGGTGTGTCACCTGGGAAGAATACAGGGATGCTGTCCGGACTTGCAGATGTAGGATCAGGAAAGCCAAGGCGCAGGCAGAACTGAACTTGGCAAGGGACATGAAAAACGACAGGAAGACTTTCTACAGGTACATTGGTCAGAAGAGACGGGCCAAAGTGAGTGTAAAGGAGTGTAAAAGGAGAACTGGCTTCAACAGACGAAGAGAAGGCTGAGGTACTGAATGAGTTCTTTGCCTCGGTCTTCTCTGGCTGCCAAGATTCCAGTACTTCTCATGTCCCTGAGCCCTGCATCCCTACACCTCTGGGTGGGGACTGGGGTGGTAAATCCTCTCCCGCTGTGAGGACAGAGCAGGTCCGAGACCGCCTCATGAGACTGAATGTGTACAAGTCTATGGGGCCGGATGGCGTGCATCCCAGGGTTCTGAAGGAGCTGGCTGAGGTGGTTGCCGAGCCCCTCTCCATCATATTTGAAGAGTCATGGCTGTCAGGTATGGTCCCGGATGACTGGAGGAAGGGTCACGTCACTCCCATTTACAAGAAAGGGAGCAAGGAGGACCCTGGGAACTACGCCCGTCAGCTCACCTCTGTGCCTGGGAAGATCATGGAACAGACTTGACCGGGGGGAAAACCCCAAAAGGGGTGTT
>JADANK010000817.1:0-12665 GCA_021292215.1 Lophura nycthemera
CAGGGCCAAAGGAATGGGCCCCTGCCCCAGGGGAAGTGGGGTGGAAAGTCCCCCAAACCGACCCCTGGGGGCTTTGTTCAAGGGAACGTTTTTTTAAATTTTTTTTTTTTGAGGGTAGGTTTTTTTTAGCGAGAAAACCAAATGGGTGGGAAAGAATGGATGGTTTTGGGGGACTTGGTTGATCCTTATAGGGTTCTTTTTTTCCAACTTAGTGATTCTTTGATTTTTTTGATTCCCTTTGTGGATTTTTTTTTTAAAACCCATCATCCAGAATCTAAAACCACAATCCTGGGGAAGTTGGGGAAAAAAGCCCAAAAAGGTTTTTGGGAGACTTTTTCCCTCCCTGGGCAATTGGCAAGTGGGATCCACTATGGTGAAGGTCTTTCTGAAAACTTTTGCTACAGCTGGTTTTTTGTTTTTTTTTTATAAGGGCTTTGAATAAAAACAAAGCCCTTAATAAATTTTCAAGTTTGGGGGGAAACATCCCTGGTGTCCCCCCCTCCTGTTTTTGGTTTTCCCCCCCCAAAAAGACTGGCCCCCAGGGCCCCCAAGGGAGTGGGCCCCTGGTCCCATTTTTGGGCCCCCCAAACCAAAAAATTTTTCTTCAAACAAACATATGTCCCCCTTTGGTTTCCAAACTCCCACAAAAGGGGTTTTTATTGGCCCCTTGGGTAAAAAAATGGCCCTAAAATTAAAGAAAAAAAAACCCCCCCAACGGAATTAAATTTTAAAACACAATAAGTGGTTTTTACAACAGACCTTATAAAAATTGATAACAAAAAATAAATTTTCCCAACGCAAAAAAAAAAAAAACAGAAATAAAATATTGTAAATTTGCCAAAATTTTGGGGTAAGTTTGGTAGTGAAGTTTTTCATCTGTGGTTTCCCAGCCCTTTGGTTTTCCCAGGGGCCTGCCTTGTTTTTCCTTTTGGCCAAGTGCTTCACTATCTTATTGCTCAAAAAAAAAAACCAAACCACAAAAATGGGAAAAAAAATTGAAAATGCTGGAGCCCCAAAAGAAACATTGGGAAAAAGGCAAAAAAGGGCCCAAAAAATTGGTTTTCTCTAAAAGGGTTTTTTTTTTTTTTTTGGGTGGGGAAGAAAAGGGGAATGTTTTCCAACCATACCTAGGAAGGTTTTGGGGGCCTGGGTTTTTCAAAAAAAAAGAATTTTCTTGGGGGTTTTTTTTTAGGATAGCTAGGGGAAAAAAAAAAAACAAAAAAGGAAAGTAAAAGTAAAATAAGGAAAAAAGGAAGTTTTGGAAAAGGTCCCCCATAGGGGGAAACACCCTGGAAAAAAAATTTTCTCAAACTGGGGGAAAGTTTTTTTTGTCCAATTTTCAACTTTTCTTTTTTTAAGGAAGTTTTTTGGTTTTTTCATTCCCCCTTTAATGGAGGGTAAAAAAATCTGTGAGGGTCAGTGAAAGGCCTAGGTTTTTTTGTTTTCTAAATCCTTCCGGGCGAACTGGCCCTGCTCACCCTTTTACCAGTAAGGGTTTTTCTTTGTGCTTTGGAAAAAACCTGTCCCCAAATTTTTGGGGTTTGTGTTTTCAGAAATTAATTTCCAAAGGAGCCTAAAAGCCCAAGGTACTGCCTTCCCCAAAAATTTCAAAAAGCTTTTCCAATTCTTTTTTTTTTTCTTTTTCTTTTAAAAAGGGACCCTTTTGATTTTTTCTTTTTTCTTTTCAAAATACTTTTTGCTTGGAACAAAGAAAAAACAAACAATTTATCCCAATGGGAAATAAAAATGCCCCCAGGGAGGCCTAAAGTTCAGGGTTTTTTTTTTTTTTTTTTTTGAAAAAGAGTTTTTGATTTTCCAATTAAATTTTCTTTTTTTTCGCCCCTTGGGGCCTGTACTTGGAAGGGTTGAAAAAAAAAAAAAAAAAATGTAAAAAAGTATTAAAATTTATCAAATAAATGAAAATTTTCCCTACAAATTTTTTCAAGCTATTAAAAAAAGGGGACTCCTTCTCTTTTTTTAGACTTGGCCCCCCTAAATAAGGAAAATCTTTTGAATGTGGGAATTTTTTACAACAAATTGGGCTTTAAGCCTTCTAGGTTTTTTTTATTCATTTTCCCTCTTAAAGTTTTTTTTTCTTTTCTTAAGTCATACTAAAATTCCCCAGCCCAAAAACAGTAAAACTTTTGGGCTTCAGGAAAGAAAAGTTTCCACCTTTTTACATTAAAAATTTTTCCCCATCCCATTTAAAAAAAATTACTGTAAAAAAATTACCACTTTTTCCCTGTTTTCTTAAAGCTGACTCCCACCAGAAAAAACAGGGAAGTTTAAACAGCGACTGGTTTTTGCACCAGGCCAATTTTAAAAAAAAAAAAACCAAGGCCAATTGTCCCCCCTTTGTTTTGGGCCCCTTTTGGCCCCTTTTCCCCAAAAACCTGCGGGCCCCAGGGAACCGCTTAATTGGGCAAAATGGCGGGGAAAAAAAAGGGTTCCAAATTTCTTGTGTGCATGGGCCAAAATACAAACAAAATTTTTTTTAGGGAAATTTTTTTTGGACTGAGGGCAGTGATGGGCCATGACCAAAATACGGTAAAGAATTTTCTTCAAATTTCCAAGAAAAACCAAAAAAGTTTCGTGACAGTTTTTTTGTCTTTTTGAAGATAAAAAAAGTTTTTTCCAGAGCCTCCAAAGGAAAGGTTTCAGCTTTTTTACCCAAAAAAAAATTCAGTGGGGAAAGGAAGGGGTCTTTCCCAAAAAATTTATGGAGGACCATAAAGGAAAAAATGCCTGAATTCTTCCTCCTTTTATTTAGCTTAACTTTAAAGATCTCACTGTACAAAGGGGAGTTTTGGAGAGGTTTTTTTTCAGTTAATGAATCTTAGGCATGTATGTTGCAAAACAAGTTGAATACTTGCGTAAGTGGAAAACATGGGTATTAAATGCTGGGCTTTTTGGCCCTGTTTTCTGGGGAGAAAGAATTGTTTTACCTCTGGGGAACAACTTAGCATGGTCCCCAGAGGGAAATAGTCAGTGGAACTGTTCAGGCCAATTCAAATAGCTCCTCTCCCCTCTGCAGTGGACTGAGGATCTCAGAAAGACCAAAACCCATTTTTGGTCTAAAACAGAAAAAAAGAAAAGGAAGAGAAAGGAAAAAATTAACTTGCAAGGGATCAGGGATTCAGGGGGAAGTGGATTAAAGCAAGATTGAGAATGAAGATCTCCTGAAGAAGGAGGAAAGCTAGAGGTTTCCTTGTATAAGTTTCTAATTTATTTATCTTGAATTTTGTCTTAAGGACTGCCCCTAAAATATGATGATGAAAAAACTAGAAAAAACTTGCCTTGAAAATATTTTTAAAGATGGTCACCCCAGGAATGTGCCTTTTGACTATGGGCCAGTTGTTTTCAAGCTGGCAATCTGCAAAAAACTGTTCTAGCTGTAACACTTTGATAGACCATGCGGTGTTTGGCATCAAAAACCCATAAAAATGAAACCCTGCTGTTCTTTAATAAGCCATCTTAACGTGAAAACTTGTAGCTGAAGGCCAAGAGTCATCAAAAAAAGATGGTGAATTCCGTGGACCTCTTTTCACCTTTTTTATGACTAGAAAGAGGAAAGAAGGGCAGAGGAGATCGTTTTGGAAATCTTGTTGTAAAAATGCCAAAAAATCTGAAAGAAGAAAGTTAACTTGATTCTTTTCCATATTTATGGTAGTTTCCGTTGGCAGCTTAGGAAAAAAAAAAGGAAAAGATATTTAAATATTTTTTTCACCCTCAAACATGTTTCAGGGGGCAGAGAGTTGAGACCAAGTGCCCTGTCCCACAATCAAGGGGCTTTCTTTACCTCATAAAAACCTTTATTTTATTTACCATAAAAGGTTCTTTTTTTAGGAATTAGCAATCAGGTCCATGGAACCATAGATTGAGTAGCCCAAGGCGACAAAATGTTGGTTATCTGTTGTAGTCCCCATGAAAAATTTCCAAAAATGCAGTCGGTCAGACTGGAGAGAGGCCAGTGCCTTCTTAATGATTCATTGACTCCCAACATAGTCAAACATTGAAAAACACAAGGCTGAAGCTATCACAATTGAAAATGGCTTCAAAAACAAGTGTGTCCTGTACCTCCTTTGCCATCGTACTTCAGTACCCCTTCCTGCTCATCCACTTGGAAATAGGATCATTCCACCTTAAACCTGGGAAAAGGAATGGGCATTTTTCTGCCCAAAAGGAAAGTAAGCTATTAAGGATTGTTTTACTGTGGCAGAAAAGATGTTTTTACATGAAAATTTTGTCACAATAAATTTTTGTAAAATTTTGATAACCACTAAAAAGGAAAAACAAAAGAAAAAAAGGACCGAAAGAAAAAAATTCTAAATTCAAGGGGTCCAGTTTACCAAGATCTTTTTCATAGAGTGAGGTTGAAATTGAAACGCCTGAAACAATGGCCTAAAGAAAAAAAAAAAAAAACGTTTTTATTCCAGATGTATTTGCATAAAGCTAGGTGATCAGGAAAGACCAAAAAAGATTGATTTGTAAAGGAAATAATTTCATTTTTGCACATGGTTGGGGTGTTGAAAAGCAAGGAAGGACACTCAGAATAGTCGTTTCCAGGTTTTTGAGGGAGGTGGAAAAGGAAACAAGCATTATAGAGAACCAGGAGTGGACAATATTCCTGCAGGAAAAAATCTGCCTCTTACTTTAAATGGTTTGGTTTGGTTTTGTCACTACTCCTAGTCTCCGCTGCTTGAAAAGTTCTTCATTAATTTTGCTTCTTTTGTGATGGCTTTATTGCAGGTGCTAAGGGAATTGGGAGGATTTGCTGGAGTCTGCACAGTTTCCAGCGGACTTAAAAGGGGGAAAAAGGGAAAACCCCGAGGTGCTTCCAGGACCACCAGGTATATTAAAATTTGTCATTGGCAAAACCCCTGTTAAAAGGAAATTGTGTTTAAACTTAAAAAAGCCAGGTCAGCAAAGTATTTTGGTATTTTTACCAACTACAGGCTTTGCCCTGTTTGAAGACCTTATTACCTAGTTTTTCTTGTTTAAGAGGTCCAGAAAAAACAAAAAAGCATGTTTAATGTTATTCACCAAATATTCTTCTGAAAAAAAAGTTGGTCTGTCCTAATATTTATAAATTTTTTGTCCTCTTAATGTGGTCGTATTAATTTAAAAAAACTGTAAACTTTGTTCCCAAAAGCCACAAATTTCCCACTTGACTGAAGGAAATTTTGTTTTTTATTTTTTTTAAAAGGACATCTTCTGTGGTTTCTTTATTTTTTAAAGAGGACATCTAAATTGAAATCTGTTTTTCTTGTCTTTGTTCTTTTATTAATCTTTACTGGTCAATACCCAGTGCTTTTTGAATAGCAGTTTAGTACTACTGAGTCATTAATAAATTTGGAAAAAGAAAAGAGCAAAGGAAAAACATTCCTATGCAGAAAATTAAGACCCATTTTCCCTCTGCTGTGCAACTTTATTCCACTAACTACATTTTCTTTGTTCATTTCCCAGGCTTTGTATTTTTAAATGCAATTTTTAATGTCCTACAATTGTTTTGGTTGTTTGTTTTTTTTTCCATTAACGGGATGAATTTCAGGCATTTCAAGAAGAAAAGGATGATTGCCCCTTTAATGATTTTTGTTGGTAAAGCTGCTATCTTGTTAAGGATATAAGAGGAAACAAGAATTTCTGGTTTTAAAATTTGTCTTGCCTCTATTTTCTCCTAAATAAAAACATATTTATTTCATTCACCTACCAAACTAAGACAAAATTTTTTTCTTCTTCTTAAAAATTTTCCTGTATATTTCTGCCCACTTGCTTGCAGTTGCTAAATTATTCTTTATCAAAAATTAATTTCTCTAGGTGTCCACAAAGATATCCACATAAGCCTCTGGGACAAGTGGAGATTCACCCGAGCTAGAAAAATGCCAGAAAAATAGCAAAAAACATTGATTGAAGTACAGAAAATGGTTTTGAAATTTTTTTTTCTGAGGGCAGATAACTAAAGGGCCTTCCACTGAAACTTCTTGCAGTCACAGCCAAAATGAGAAAACAGCTTTCTGAAAACTCCACCAGTTGTTCGTTTCCAGTAGGGTTTTTTTTGTTTTTATTGTTTTTCCCCGGAAAAAAAATCCATTGACTTAACCAAAAAACAAAACTCTATTAATAGATACCATTGGGCAAAAAACCTATGAAGCCAACACAAAAAAAATGCCAATGGAAAAAATGGGCAGGCTGCCACTCTTATTTTGCTACTCTTCATAAAGGATGCAGGGCATAGTAAAAGTACCCCAGGAGCATAGTGCTGTTGTTTTTCAATCCCTCTTCTGTGGTAGGTGTGTTAAGGTTGAAAATAAAATCAAAAAAGCTGCAAATAGTAGTAATTTACATTTTAGTTCAAAGTAGGCCCCTGTCTACAAGATTTAAACCTGCATCTAAAGATTAAAATTTTACTGAAGATCTCAAATCTGTGGCTTGGAACTTTTAAAACCCAAAGTTGAATCATTTGAAAAAATTTTGTGTTTTGGGGGGCCCAAAAAAAAAAGTCTTTTTCCAAGTATCGCCAAAAGAGAAAATTAAGGCCCTTTTTGTTTTTTTTGGGTGCCCTTAAAAAAGCACAAATTATTTCCCAATGGCAAGGGAAAATCTTTTCTGCCCCACTTTTTTTGCAAAAAAAAAAGGAAGTTTCCTTGTTCGGCCCGGCCCTAAACCCGATTTTTTTGTTTGGGAAAGGGCCTTCCTTTAAAATAAACAAAAATTTTTTTTTTTTTTGGGAAAGGGGGAAACTGGTCCCAATTTGGCCCTTTTAAAATTTTGTTTTGGGTTTCTCTAAGGCAAAATTTTTTGGAAGGGCCTTTTTACCAACAAACCCCAGTAATTTTTTTTTTTTTTTAAAAAAAACAGGGAAAAATTTTTATTTTGGAACTTTTGGCTTTTTCCAAATTTTGTTGAAATCCCAAAGGTTCAAAAAAAGAACGATAAAACAAACCTTAAACCGGCTTTTTTTTCCCCAAAAAACCTTTTTTTTTTTTTATTTTTTAGTAAACCCTTCCTTTTCCATTAAATTCAAATTAAAAACCCAAAGGAAAATTTTTAAAAGGGAAAATTTTTGATTTTTTTAACCCTTTTTTTTTTTTCCTTTTTTTTTGGTCCCACCCTTTCCCTCCATATTTTTTAGGATTTAAAAAGCAAAAAAGGGAAAAAGATAAATTTAAAATTTTTTTTTTCGGTTTTTAAAAAAATTTTTTAACCCAAAAAACTTTTAAAACATCAAAAATGGTAAATTGGTTTAAAAAATTTTAAAAAAGAAACTTTAAATTAAAATTTATAAATTTTTGTTCCCTTTTTAAAAAAAGGGGGTTGCCAAAAACAAAGTTTTTATGAAGGGAAATTTTGTTCCCTTTAATTTTTGGGTTTTTAAACAAAAAAAAAAAAAAAATACTTTTTTTTTCCCAAGGGTTGGGGCACAATTCCCCTTTACAAAACAAAATTTTCCCTTTTCCAAAAAAACCTTTTTTTTTTTAAAAATTTACGTAAGGGACATAAAATTTTTATTTTTTTTAAAAAAAAAAAAACCCCACCCTTTTTAAAAAGGGTTTTTATCTTTTAAAATTTTTCTTTCAGAATTTTGAAATAAAAAAATTTTAGTTAGGGAAAACCCCTTTTCCCTGGGTTTTGATGCAAAATTTGAAAAAATTTTTTACAAAAAAAAGGGGTTTTTTTAAAAAAAATTTTTTAATATCCTTCTTCAAATTTATGTAAAAAAAAAAAAAAAAAAAAAACCCCCTTTTTAAAAACCCGGGGCTGCTTTTTTAGGGAAAATTGAAAAAAAATAAAAAATTTTTTTTTTTTTTTTTAAAAAAAAAAAAAAGGTCTACAAAAACGTATGCCAAAATTTCTTGAAAAGGATCCCGGTTACTAACAATTTTGGGTTTTCCCTTTTTGGGGTTTTTCGAAGGCCTAAAACACCCAAAAAGGGCCTTAGAACTTTGTTTAAAGTTTTGCTAAAAACTTGAAAAAATTTCAGGGGGAAAGTATTTTTTTTGTCTCAAAAATTTTTTCCTTAAGAAACCCCTTTTTTTGTTTTTCCTACGGGGAAACTGAAAAAAAATCAAGGGGGATTGAGGGGGCCAAAGGGTTTCCCAAAATGGGGAAAAAAAAGCCACCCCAAAGGGGAAAATTTGAAGGGGAAAACCAAATTTGCCCCCCAAAAAAATTGGGGAAAAAAAAAAAAGGGAAAAAAAGGAAAAAATCTTGGGGCCCTTTAGGGAATTCTGTGGTTATGAAAAACAAATAAAAAATTTTTTCCTCCCCCCCAACCCCTTTTTTTTTTTTTTTGGGGTGGGGCTCCATTAAAGGTTTTCCCGTTTTTGTGGTTTGTTTTCCTTTCCCTGGTACCCCCTTTTTTTTAATTTAAAATGTCTTAAAATTTTAAGGATTTTTAATTAAATTTTTCCAATTTTTCCCTTTTTTTTTTGCCTCCAGCACAGCCAAAGGGTTTTGTTAGGTAAAATGCGGAAAAAAAAAACAAAAAAGGGGCCCCTTTCCCCCCTCTTTCCACCAGGGTCCCCACCTCCCCCTAGTCTAAGAAAAAAAAAAAATTTGTTTTTCCAAATAAAGGGGGGTTTTTTTTTTTATTATCACGGAAAAGGAAGTGGAAGTCAAAAAAAAGATGCCCAAAGGGGCCGTTTTCTTTTTTTTTTTAAAGGGCTTAAAATTTTCGGGGGTTTTAAAAAAAAATTTTTTTGGGTTTTCACTTGTTTGTTTTTTTTACATATGTTTACTTTAAAGGGTGAAAAAAAAAGGAGCAAATGGTGTAAAAGGAAAAAAAAGGAGAACCAAATGGAGGTTTTTACTGACAGGACCCCTGGACCACCTGGAAGACCAGGATTAGTTGTGGGTAAAACCAAGTTTTTTAAATATTTTAAAAATTTTTTTTAAAAAAAAGGGGGTAAAAGAGGGCAAAACAAGGATGGTTTAAAAAACTATTGCATATTTTTATTGGTAACCAAATTACCCAATAAGGCAGAGTTCCATTAGGCAAAAAACACAGAAAAACTTACTATTTTGGTTTGAATTAAAATTTCCCTTTTAAAAAAAAGTGGTTGCTCAGTCCTAAAAACAACGTAAAATATTTTACAATTTAGCCCTCAAATTAAAATGCAAAAAGGAAATTTTACAACTATGCAAAAGAACTATTTAAAAAAGCTTTTCTTGTCTGAACTTCATAATTTTAATTTAGTTTTTTGGTAAAAATTTTTATTTATTTTCCCGGAAAAAAAAATGGGCCTTAAAAAAACAAAAAAAAAATTTTGGGTTTGTTTGCCCTCAAAAAATATTGGCCTTAGAGGAAAGGGGGCCGCGCCCGTGAATTCAATAAAAAGGGAAAACTACGTGGGCTAAACAATTTTTTCAACACAAAGAGAAGCAGGAAATACTTATTGAATTTAAAAAAAAATGTAATAATTTAAACAAAGAAAAAACAGTTTGTTTCAATGAGGTTTTAAAACGGCTTAAAATGTTGGGACAATTTTACGTAGAGGAGGGGGGTTGCACAATTGATCCAAAATTGAATCTTGGGGAAAAGTAGTCCAACTTCAGCTTTAAAAAAATATAAATATTCTTTGGGTTTTGTTCCAAAAAGGCATTTCCCCTAGGCGTAAATCTCGTGCAAGCAAAAAAAAAACCCCTTTGAGAAAGCTCCACCAAGAGGAACATCCAATTGCCCAGCTAGCGGAAGAGCAAGGGGAAGCCTTTATGGGCTTTCTTGGGGCCTTGCTTATGAAGTAAGAGATTTGGGGCCCCTCATAGTCCCTTTTTGATTGGGGAAAACCCGGGTTTTGTTCCACTTTGGCCCCCCAGTTTGAGCCCCGTTTTTGGGTTTGGAAAACCTATTGCAGTCCTTCAGGGAAGGGTTTTCCCATTCTGTAGGAAGGGGCCCCTTGGGCATTAAACCCGTAAAAGGAGGGCCTTAAAAAGGGGAAAAAAGGGGGGGCTCCCCAAAAAAAAATGGGGGTCCCAAAAAAATAAAAAAATACTAAAAAAATACATTTTTTCAAATAATAACCTAAAAAAGGAGATTCCTTTTTGGACCCAGAGGACCTCCGGGTTTTTTTCCTGGTTTTTTACCGGTTTTTAAAAAATTGGGGAAAATGGCCCCACCGGCCCCAAACCGGCCCCCCCCCCAAAAAAAGGGGCATTTGAAAGGGGGAGTTTTATTTTTTTTTGGCCTTTTTATTTATTCAACCCCCCAAACCTTTTCTTTTTAGGCCCAAATTCCTTTTCTTTTTAAATGGTTTTTTTTTTGTTTTTTTTTCTTAGGGGTTGGATTTTTTTTCCCAAAAGGGGGAAAATTTCCCCTGCCGGAAAATCTAAAAAGTTTTCCCTAGGTTGTTAAAGGGTTTGCTGGGGCCCCTTTTTGTTTTAAAAAGGACAGGGTTTTTTCAATTGATTAAAAGGCAAAAAACCCTTTTATTCAATTTTGGGGTCAAGTTTGCAGCAAACAAACCCTTCATTTTACGGTTACCCTGCGTCAAAACTAAGGTTTTTAACGGTCCTGGGCTCCCCACTGGGTCCTTAATTGAAGGTTCCCCTTCCCAGTGAAGCCCGTTTTTGGGGAAAAAAACCCTCCAAGGGGAAAAGACCCCTTTTTTATGAAGGAAAAAAAAAAAACAGCCCCATTGTTAAATGGGAAGGGAAAACAGATTTGTTTTTAAATTTTGGGGGTTATTAAAAAAATGTTTCTGGCCCTAAGTGGGGGGGCGTTTTTAAAAAACTGTTTTTCCAGTAGTTGGTTTGGGAAGAAAATTTTTTCCCCCGTTTTAATTTTTTTAAAACCAGAAAAAGCGTTTTGCCTCCCAGGGGTGGGGGCCCTTTCAAAACTTCCCAAAAGTGAAACCTTTTTAAGGGGTCCCCAACCGGGAAAATTTCACTCAAATGATGGGAACATTTTTTTTAGTCAAAAATGGAAACTAAGGGAATGTATAGAAGCCCGATCTTAAAATGGGAAACATAAAACTGGCATCCATTAAAAATTCCCCCAAAAAAAAAAAAAAAGGCCTTTTTATTTTTCTCAAATTTCACAAGGCTTTGAATTTTTTCCCTTCAGGAAAATTTAAAATCATAATTTTGATTTACTTTCCCCGCCCTTTTTAGCTTCCCTTTAGTTTCTTCCTTTCATCCCTTCTTGCTCTTCCTCTTTGCTTTGAAGAAGTTCTTTGCAACCACTGATGGATGTCCTTTTCTTTATTTGGGACCGGTTTGTTTTTTTTGTTTTTAAATTTATTATCCCTTTAAAAAACCTTTTTTTTTTTAAAGAAAAAAATTTTTAAAAGAAATTTGCTTTTCTTTTCCCCCCTTTTTCCCCAAAAATTTCGGAACCTTGGTTTTTTCCCCCAAAAATTTCAAATCCCTTTGGAAATTGAATCCATCCCGAAGGGCAAATGGGGGGAATGTAAATGAAAAAGGCCCCTTTTTTCAAATTTATTTTTTTCTTTATTTTTTACCTTATAAATTTTTTCCCATAATTTTTTAATAAATTTTAAATAGCTTTTTCTTTATTTTTCTTTCAAAACCCTTTTTAAATTAGGGTTTAATAAAAAATTTTGAACCCTTTTTTTTTAAAGCAATCCAACAAAAACACCCTTTTTTTTTTTTTTTTAATTTTTTTAAAAGGTTTTTTTTTTATTTTTTTTAAAAAAACTATTAAATTTAATTTAAAGTTTTTTTAATTTAAAAGGTTATTAAAAAATGTAATTTTTTTGGAAAGGGGAATCTTCTTGGGAAGAAAGAGCCCCCCTTCCCTGGCCATGTCGAAGGTTGTCGGGAAAATCCAGAAATAGATTGTTATCTTTTGTGAAAGGCAATTCCAACGTTTCTCAAAGCTTCACCCAAAAAAAAAAATTGAACACTAGAGCCTTGCCTTTATTGGTATTAATTGGCAAGCCTCCCAGTTCAAAAGTTCTAATTCAGTAAAAACCCCAAGTTCTACAATGCAGCTTTGTTTCGGAGGTTTAACTTTTACTGACTGAACAATCAATTTTAAATCTTGGGCTGTTTCAAATTCAGATTACCAAACACTTTCAGAGTGAAGAAGATACAAAAAAGCAAAAGATGTTCAATTGCTTAATTTTAATTTTAATGCAAATATTTTGCAGGGGAGGAGGAATTTCAATAGCTCAATTCTCACTCAAGATCACTTTCCCAATCCTTCGAAAATATGAGGGCCAAGAATATTTACTCTCCTTTAGCTTATCTTCCATTCCTTTCTGTCAATGGGTTTAAGGGGGCTGATTTGGCCCCAGTTCCATGACTAGCGGTGTAGGGGGAAACCCCCTGGAAAGAGAAAAGGGGGAAAAGGGGAAAGGGTAGGGAGATGGGCCTACAAACAATACAGTGGGAATGATCTGAGGAAAACAAAACTAATTTACTAAATAGATAACAGAATGCAAGATTACACCACTTATAATACAATATAATACAACATAATTAAAAATTGAAAGCTAATAAAACAAATAAAATGAGAAAGAGTGTCCCCAAAAACCCAAAGGTCTTACTCTAAGTAAGCAGAAGCGATACGGCACCTCACAGAGACCGAGCCAGATGGGTCAGAAAGGGAAAGGGAGGGGCTCATGGTCTGGTGAACAGTTTTTTATCTTTCTCTGGGTGGGGAAACAATAAATAGAAAATGAAAAAGTTTCCCTGGTTTGGTG
>JADANK010000818.1:0-13198 GCA_021292215.1 Lophura nycthemera
CCCCCCCCCCCCCCCCACCATTCCTGCTTTCCCTTTGCGTCGCCTTTCTTCCCATTCTGCTTCCCGTGGTACAGTTTCTTCCCTAGCGTGGCCTTTCTTACAGTTCCGGCTTTCCCTTGCGCCGCCTTTCTTCCCTTGCGTAGGCTTTCTTCCCTTGCGTCTCCATTCTTACCGTCCCTCCTTTCCCTTGCAACGCCTTTCTTCCCCTTCCTGCTTACCCTTTCTTCGCCTTTCTTCTCGTTCCTGCTTTCCCTTCTGACGCCTTACTTCCCGTTTCTGCTTTGTCTTGCGTCGCCTTTCTACCCTTGCGTCACCTTTCTTCTCGATCCTGCTTTCCCTTGCGTCGCCTTTCTTCCCTTGCTTCGCCTTTCTTCCCTTGCGTGGCCTTTCTTCCCGTTCCTGCTTTCCCTTGCGTCGCCTTTTTACCCTTCCGTCGCCTTTTTTACCATTCCTGCTTTCCCTTGCGTCGCCTTTCTTCCCTTGCGTCGCCTTTCTTCCCTTGCGTTGCCTTTCTTCCCGTTCCTGCTTTCCCTTCCGTCGCCTTTCTTCCCTTGCGACGCCTTTCTTCCCTTGCGTCTCCTTTCTTCCCGTTCTTGCTTTCCCTCGCGTCGCCTTGCTTCCCTTGCGTCGCGTTATTTCCCTTGCATCGCCTTTCTTCCCGTTCCTGCTTTCCCTTGCCTCGCCTTTCTACCCTTGTGTCGCCTTTCTTCTCTTTCCTTCTTTCCCTTGCGTCGCCTTACATCCTGTTCCTTTTTTATCTTGCGTCGTCTTTCTTCCCTTGCGTCGCCTTTCTCCACGTTCATGCTTTCCCTTGCGTCGCCTTTCTTCCCTTGCGTCGCCATTCTTCCCGTTCCTGCTTTCCCTTCCGTCGACTTTCTTCCCTTGCGACGCCTTTCTTCCCTTGCGTCTCCTTGCTTGCCGTTCTTGCTTTCCCTCGCGTCGCCTTGCTTCCCTCGCGTCGCCTTGCTTCCCTTCCGTCGCCTTTCTTCCCATTCCTGCTTTCCCTTGCCTCGCCTTTCTACCCTTGCGTCGCCTTTCTTCTCTTTCCTTCTTTCCCTTGCGTCGCCTTACATCCTGTTCCTTTTTTATCTTGCGTCGTCTTTCTTACCTTGCGTCGCCTTTCTTCCCGTTCATGCTTTCCCTTGCGTCGCCTTTCTTCCCGTGCGTCGCCTTTCTTCCCGTTCCTGCTTTACCTGGTGTCGCCTTTCTTCCCCTTCCTGCTTACCCTTTCTTCGCCTTTTTCTCGTTCCTGCTTTCCCTTCTGACGCCTTACTTCCCGTTTCTGCTTTGTCTTGCGTCGCCTTTCTACCCTTGCGTCACCTTTCTTCTCGGTCCTGCTTTCCCTTGCATCGCCTTTCTTCCCTTGCGTGGCCTTTCTTCCCGTTCCTGCTTTCCCTTGTGTCGCCTTTTTACCCTTCCGTCGCCTTTTTTACCATTCCTGCTTTCCCTTGCGTCGCCTTTCTTCCCTTGCGTCGCCTTTCTTCCCTTGCGTCGCCTTTCTTCCCGTTCCTACTTTCCCTTGCGTCGTCTTTCTTTCCGTGCGTCGCACTTTCTTCTCGTTCCTGCTCTCCCTTGCGTCACCTTATTCTCATTCCTGCTTTCCCTTGCGTCGCCTTTCTTCACTTGCATAGCCGTTCTTCCCTTGCATCGCCTTTCTTACGTTGCTCCTTTCCCTTGCGTCGCCATTCTTCCCTTCTGTCGGCTTTCTTACCGTTCCGGCTTTCCCATGCAACCCCTTCCTTCCCTGCGTGCCATTCTTCCGTTCCGCTTTACCGTGGTCACCTATCTTCCCATGCGGCGTCAATTCCCTTTCCCGTTCCTGCCCCGTTCTCCTGGGCGTCGATTTCTTCCCTTGCTCCCTTTCCTCTCTTTTCCCTTTTCCCTTGCTTCGCCCTTACATCCGTTCCTTTTTTATCTTGCGTCGCCTTTCTTTCCCCCGTTGCCCTTTCTTCCCCCTTCCTGCTTTCCTGGCATCGCCGTTCTTCTCATTCCCGCTTGCCCATGCGTCGCCTTGCTTCCCTTGCACGCCTTTCTTCCCTTGCTCCGTTTTCTTTGTTGCGTCCCTTTTTCCCTTCCCTTTCCCCTTGCTCCCTTGCTTTTCCTGCGTCGCCTTCCTTCACTTGCGCCGCCCCCTTTCTTCCCCGTTCATGCTTTTCCCTTGCGTTGTTTCTTCCCTTGCGTCGCCTTCTTCCCGTTTTCTGAATTTTTCTTGAGTCGCCTTTCTTCCCTTTGCGACGCCCTTTTCTTCCCTTGCGTTCCTTTTTCCCGTTCTTGCTTCCCTCGCGTCCTTTTGCTTCCCTTGGTCGCCTTTCCTCCCATTCCTCTTACCGTGCGTACCGTTTCTTCCCTTTGTGGCTTTCTTACTGTTCCGGCTTTCCCTTGCCCACCGCCTTTCCCTTTGCGTCACCGTTTCTTCCCTTGCGCGCCTTTCTTTCTTCCTCCCTTTCCCTTGCCCGTTTCCCTTTTTCTTCCCTTGTTTTTTTTTTTCTTCCCCTTTTTCCTGCTTTCCCTTTTGCGTCGCCTTTTCTTCCCTTGCGTCGCCTTGTTTTCCGTTCCCTTTTCCCGTGCGTACGTTTGTCCCTTGGCGTGGCGTTTTTTCATTCCTTTCTATCCCTTCGTCGTTTTTTTTTTTCCCTTGCGTAGGCTTTTTCCCTTTGGATTCTCCCTTTTTACCTCCCTCCTTTTTTTTTGCAAGCCTTTTTCCCCTCCTGCTTACCCTTGCTTCGCCTTTCTTCTGTTTTCCGTTCCCCTTCTGCGCCTTTACCTCCCGTTTTGCTTTCCCTGCATCGCCTTTCTCCGTCGCATCCCTTCTTCCCTTTCCCGCTTTCCCTTGCGTCCCTTTCCTCCCTTGCGCGCTTTCTTCTTGTTCCTGCTTTCCCTAGCACCCTTTCTTCCGTCGCTCGCCTTTTTTCCCTTCCCGTTTCCCTTTTGCGTCGCCTTTCTTCCCTTGTTCCTTTTTTTCCCGTTCATGCTTTTCCCTTGGGGGCCATTCTTTTTATTAGGTTTCCCTTGCGTCGTCTTGCTTCCCTTGCGACGCCTTTTTCCTTTGCTCCGTCTTTTTTTCCTTTTGCGTGCCTTTCTTCCCGTTCTGCTTTCCTGCTCGCCTTGCTTTCTCTTGCTCGCCTTCCTTCACTTGCGTCGCCTTTTTCTCTTCAGGGTTTCCCTTGTGTTGCTTTCTTCCTTTCCGTTTATTTCCTTCCCTTTCCGCTTCCCCTTTTTCCTTGGCCTTTTTCCCGTTTCTTTCCCTTGCTCCCTTTTCTTCCCTTCGTCCCTTCTTTTCCTCTTCCGCCTTCCCTTGCTCCCTTTCTTCCCTTCTCCTTTCTTCCATTCCGTTTCCCCTTCCGTTTTTCTTCCCGTTTTGTTTTTTTGGGTTGTTTTTTTATGGCCTTTTTTTGTTCCGGTTTTTTTTTCGCCCCTTTTCTTCCCTTCGGTGGTTTCTTTTCTTTTATTTTTACCCCTTCCTTTTTTTCCGTTTTTTTTGTTTTTTTGTTTTTTTTTCTTCCGTTTTTCCCTTTATTTTCTTCCGTTTCTGTTTTGTCTTTTCTCGCCCTTTTTTTCCCTTCGTCCCTTTTTTTTTTTGTTTCTGCTTCCTTTTGGTTTTTCCCTTTTTTTCCCTTGTTTTCGCCTTTTTCCCTTTGGTTTTTTTTTGTTTTCCCCGTTTTTTTTTTTTTTTTTCCCTTTTTTCTCCGTTTGCCCCCTTTTTTTTTTGGGTTTTTTCCTCCCATTTCCCTTGGTCGCCTTTCTTTGGGGCCCCCGGGGGGGGCGGGGGCCCCCCCGGGGCTTTCCCGCGGTTTTCTTTTGCCTTTTTCCGTTCCCTTTCCCCCCCGGGCCTCCCCCTTTTTCTTCCCTTTCCCTTTCTCCTTTTTCCTTTGCTCGCCTTTTTTCCTTCCCTTTTCTTTCTTTTACCGTTCCCTTTCCCTTGGGCCCCCCCCTTTTTCCTTCCCGGTTTTTATTTGCCCCTTCCGCCCTTTTCGTCCCGTTCCCTCCTTTCTTCCGTTTCCCCCCTTTTCCCTCGGCGCTTCTTCCCGTTCCCTGCTTTCTTGCGTCGCTTCTCCCTTGCTCCCTTCTTCCTTTTCCTGCTTTCCCTTTGCTTCGCCCTTTTCCTTTTTTCGCGCCCTTTTTCCCATGGCTTGCCTTTTTCCCGTTCCTGCTTTCCCTGGCTCGCCCTTTTTTTTTTTTCCCATCCCTTCGTCGCCCTTTTCCTTCGGCTTTTTCCCTTGCCCGTCTTTCTTCCTTGCGTCGCCTTTCTTCCGTTCTCTTTCCCTGCCCTTCTTCCTTGCGTCGCTTCCTTCTTGGTTTCGCCTTTTTCCCGTTTGCTTTCCCCCTTGGTCGCCTTGCTTCCTTGCGCCCTTCCTTCCCATTGGCCGCCTTTTTCCCGGTTCTCTTTCCCTGCGTTGCCTTCCTTCCCTTGGTCGGCCTTTCTTCCGTTCCCTTTCCCTGCGGCCTTCTTCCCTTGCGTTTGCCTTTCTTCCCGGTTCCTGTTTTTTCCGTCCCCCTTTTTTCCCTTGCGCGCCCCCTTTCTTCCCTTGGTCTCCTTTTTTCCCGTTTCTTCTTTCCTGCTCCCTGCTTCCCTTCCTCCGTTTTTTTATTTCCCTTCATCGCCTTTCTTCCCCGTTCCCTGCTTTCCCTTGCCTCGCCTTTTCCCCCCTTGTGTCGCCTTTTCTTCTCTTTCCTTCTTTTTTTTTTTTTTTTTTTTTTTTTTTTTTTTTTTTTTTTCTTTTTTTTCTTCCCTTTTGCGTCGCCTTTCTCCCGTTCCTTCTTTCCCTTGCTCGCCTTCTTCCCTTGCGGTCCCTTCTTCCCTTCTGCTTTCCCTTTGTCGCTTTCCCTTCCCTTGCCCCTTTCTTCCCTTGGTCCCTTTCTTCCGTTCTTCTTTTCCCTCCGTGCCTTCCTTCCCTTCCGGCCTTCTTCCCTTTCCGTCGCCTTTTCCCTTTTCCGCGCCTTTCCCTTTCCCTTTCTTTCCCTTGCCTCCCTTTCTTCCCCTTGCTTTCCCTTTCCCTTTTCCTCTTTCCCTTGCGCGCCTTTCCCTGTTCCTTTTTTTTCTTGGTTCTTTCTTCCTTGCCGCCTTTCTTCCCGTTTCCTTTCCCTTTTCCCCCCCCTTTCTTCCCTTCCCTTTTTCCCGTTTCCGCTTTTACCGGGTCCCTTTTTTCCCTCCCTTTCCCTTGCGTCGCCTTTCTCCCTACTCTTCCCTTGCGTCGCCTTTCTTCCCTTGCGTCGCCTTTTCTTCCCTTTCCCTTCGCCTTTCTTCCCGTTCGTCTTCCCTTGCACGCATTTCTTTCCCCTTGCGCGCCTTTCTTCCCGTTCCTTTCCCTTGCGTCGCTTTTTTTCGGGCGTCGCCTTCTTCTCGTTCCCTGCTTTCCCTCGTCGCCTTTTCTTCCCTTTGGCCTTTTCCCTTTGCTCGCCTTTCTACCTTCCTCCTTCCCTTCCTTTTCTTCCTTCCCTTTCCCTTCCGGCCCCTTACTTCCCGTTTCCTTTTTTTTTGCGTCGCCTTTCTTCCCCTTGGTCGCCTTTTTCTCTTCCTGCTTTCCCTTCGTCGCCTTTCTTCCGGTTCTTTGCGTTTCCCTGGGTTTCGCCTTTTTTTCCCTTCGTTTCGTTCTCTTCATCGCCTTTCTTCCCTTCGTCGCTTTTCTTCCCCTTCCCTGCTTTCCCTTGCGTGCCTTTCTTCCCATTCCTGCTTTCCCCCTGCGCGCCTTTCTTCCCTTCTTCCGTAAATCCCGCGTCGCCTTTTCCCTTTGTGCGCCTTTCTTCCCTTGGTCGCTTTTCCCTTGCTCGCCTTTCTTCCCGTTGTCCTTTCCCTTGCTCGCCCATTTCTTCCCTTGCGTCGTTTTCTTCCTTGCGTCGGCTTTCTTCCCTTTTGCTTCCCCTTCGTCGCCTTTCTTCGGTTTTTCCTGCTTTCCCTTCGTCGCCTTTTCTTCCCTTGCGTCCGCCTTTTTCTCTTGCTTTTTGGCTTTTCTTCCCTTGGTCGCCTTTCTTCCTTCCGCTTTTTCCCTTGCGTCGCCTTTTCTTCCCTTCTGCTTCCCCCCCTTCGCTTTCTTCCCTTTGTGTCGCCTTCTTCCCTTTACCTTTCCCCTTGGCGCTTTTTCTTGCTCGCCTTTCTTCCGTTCCTCTTTCCTTGCGTGCCCCTTTTTTTCTTTTGCGTCGGCTTTCCTTTTCTCCTCGCCTTTTCTTCTCTTTCCTTCTTTCCCTTGGTGCCCTTTTCTTTCCTTTTCCTTTCCGTCGCCTTTTCCTTTCTTGCTTTTCCCTTGGCCCTTTCTTCCTTCCTGCTTTCCCCTTGCGTGCCCTTCTTCCTTTTCCTCGCTTTTTTCCCTTTTCCCGCCTTTCTTTCCCTTCTTTTCCCCTTTCCCTTTTGCGTCGCCTTCTTTCTTCCCTGCTTTCCCCCTTTGCGTTGCCTTTCTTCCCTTTGCCACCCTTTTCCCTGCTTTTTTTTCTTCCTTTCTCTTCCCCTTGCGTCCCTTTTCTCCCTTCGTCGCCCCCTTTTTTTTTCCCTTGCGTCCTTTCTCCCTTCCTGCTTTCCCTTTGCCTCCCTTGCTTCCCTTGCTCGCCTTTTTTCCCTTTGCTTCCTTTCTTCCCCTTGCGTCGCCATTTTCCCTTCCTGCTTTTCCCTTGCGTGCCTTTCTCCCTTCCGCCCTTTCTTTTCCCCCTGCTTTCCCTTTTTCACGCCCCTTTCTTCCCTTGCCGCCTTTCTTCCCTTGGTGGCTTTTTCCCTTGCCTCCTTTCTTCGTCCCTCCTTTCCCCTTGCCCGCTTTTCTTCCCCTTTTCCTTGTTCCCTTTTTTCCCCTTTTCTTCCCGTTCCTGCTTTCCCTTCGCGCCTTCCTCCCTTCCGCTTTTCCCTTCTGCCTTTTCCCTTGCTTCGCCTTTCTTCCCCTTGGTCGCCTTTCTTCCCTTTTGCTTTCCCTGCACGCCTTTCTTCCGTCCTCGCCCTTTTTCCCCTTTCCCTTTTCCCTTCCGCCCCTTTTTCCTTTCCCTTCGCGCCTTTCTTTCCCCGTTCCTGCTTTCCCTTGCGTCGCCTTCCTTCCCTTGCCCCTTTTTTTCCGTTGCGCGCCCTTTCTTCCCGTTCCTGCTTTCCCTTTGCATCGCCTTTCTTCCCTGCTCGCCTTTTTCCCTTGTTTCTTTCTTCCCCTTGCTCCCTTTCTTCCTCCCCCTTCCCTTTTGCCGCCCTTCCCTTCCTGCTTACCTTTGCTTCGCCTTTTTTTCTTTCCTGCTTTCCCTTCTCCCCTTCCTCCCGTTCCCTTTCCCTTGCTCGCCTTTTTTCCCCTTGTTCCCTTTCTTCCCTTGCGTCCCTTTTTCCGCCCTTTTTTCCCTAACCCCCCTTTTCTTCTTTGCCTCGCCTTTCTTCCCGTTCCCGCTTTCCCTTTCCCCCCCCCTTTCTTCCCCTTGCGCTCCTTTCCCCGTTCTGCTTTCCCTTGGTCGCCTTCTTTCTTGCTTCCCTTCTCTTTGCTTCCCTTGCGCGCCTTTCTTCCCGTCCTTTCTTTCTGCCCTTGCGCGCCTTTCTTTCCCTTTGCCCCTTGCTCGCCCTTCTTTTTGGCGCCTTCCTTCCTTGCGTCCCTTTCTCCCGTTATTGCTTTCCCTTTGTGTTGCCTTTCTTCCTTCCGTTTCTTTCCTTCCCTTTCCCCCCCCCCATTTTTCCCTTGGTCCCCCTTTTTTTACCTTCCGTCGCCTTTCTTCCCCGTTCATGCTTTCCCTTGGTTGCCCCTTTTTTCCCTTGCGGTTTCCCTTTCTTCCCGTTCCTGCTTTCCCTTTCCCTCCCCCTTTTTTCCCTTGCGGCCTTTTCTTCCCTTGCGTCTCCTTTCTTTCCCGTTTTTCTTTTTGCTTTCCCTGCGCGCCTTTTTTCCCTTTGCGTCGCGTTTTTTTTTTTTTTTCCCTTTGCTCGCCTTTTCTTCCCGTTTTCCGCTTTTCCCTTCCCCTCGCCTTTCCCCTTGTGTCCCCCCTTTCTTCTTTTCCTTCTTTCCCTTGCGTCGCCTTATCCTGTTTCCTTTTTTTCTTGCGTCGTCTTTCTTCCCTTGGTCGCCTTTCTACGTTCATGCTTTCCCTTGCGTCGCCTTTTTCCCTTGCTCGCCATTTTCTTCCCGTTCCCTGCTTTCCCTTCCGTCCCTTTCTTCCCTTGCGAGCCTTTTCTTTTTCCCTTCGTCTCCTTGCTTGCCGTTCTTGCTTCCCTTCCGTCGCCTTTTTCCCATTTTCCTGCTTTCCCTTGCCTCGCCTTTTACCCTTGCTTCGCCTTTTTCTTCTTTTCCTTCTTTCCCTTGCGTCGCCTACATCCGTTCCTTTTTTATTTTTGCGTTCTCTTTCTTACCTTGCGGTTTTCGCCTTTTTTTTCCCCGTTCATGCTTTCCCTTGTGTCGCCTTTCTTCTCGTGCGTCGCCCCTTTTTTCCCTTCCTGCTTTAACCTGGTGTCGCTTTCTTCCCCTTCCTGCTTTCCCTGCGTCGCCTTACATGCCGTTTCCTGCTTTCCCTTCCGTTGCCTTTCTTCCCTTGCGCCGCCCTTTTCTTCCCTTGCGTCCCTTTCCTTTCCCTTCTTCTTTTCCCTCGCGTGCCTTGCTTCCCTTTGCGTCGGGTTATTTCCCTTGCATCGCCTTTTCTTCCCGTTCCTGCTTTCCCTTGCCTCGCCTTTCCTTGCCTTTTGGTTTCCCTTCTTCTCGCTCCGCTTTCCCTTGCGTCGCCCTTTCTTCCCTTTGTGTCGCCTTTCTTCTATTCCTGCTTTCCCTTGCGTCGCCTTTTTCCCCTTGCGACGCCTTTCTTCCCCTTGGTTCTTTCTTCCCTTTCGTCGCCTTTTTTCCCGTTCCTGCTTTCCCCTTTGCGTCGACTTTCTTCCTTTAGCCTTTCTTCCGTCGCGGTCGCCTTTCTTTCCGTTCCTGCTTCCCTTTTGCCGCCTTTCTTCCATTACTGTTTCCCTTCCGTCGTTTCTTCCCTTTGGACGCCTTTCTTCCCTTGGCGTCTCCTTTCTTCCCGTTATGCTTTCCTTGCGTCGCTTTCTTCCCTTGCTCGCGTTATTTCCCTTGCGTCGCCTTTCTTTCCCGTTCCTTCTTTCCCTGGCGTGCCTTGCTTCCCTTGGTGCGTTTTTTCCCTTGGTCGCCTTTCTTACCTTGCGTCGCCTTTCTTCCCCGTTCGTGTTTAAACCCTTTGCATCGCATTTCTTTTCCCTTGCGTCGCCTTTCTTTCCCGTTACAAAACTTTCCCTCGCGCGACTTTCTTGTCGTGCGGCCTTTCTTCTCGTTCCGCTTTCCCTTGCGTCGCCTTTTTTTCTTCGCTTGTGAAGGCGTTCTTCCCTTTGACGCCTTTCTTCCCCTTCCTTTTCCCTTGCAAAGCTTTTCTTCCCGTTCCTGCTTTCCCTTCCGGGCCTTACTTCCCGTTTTCGCTTTCTCTTGCGCACCTTTCTTCCCTTTGTGTGCCTTTTTTCTCGCTCCTGCTTTCCCTTGCGTCGCCTTTTTTCCTTGTGTCGCCTTTCTTCTCATTCCTGTTTCCCTTCGTCGCCTTTCTCCCTTGCGTCTCTTTCTTCCCTTTGCGTCGCCTTTCTTCCCGTTCATGGGCTTTCCCTTGCGTCCCGCCTTCCTTCCCTTTTTTTGCGTCGCCCCATTTTCCCTTGTGTGTCCTTCTTCCATTCCTGTTTCCCTTGCGTGCCTTTCTTCCCTTGCGTCGCCTTTTCTTACATTCCCTGCTTTCCCTTGGTCGCCTTCCTTCCCTTGGTCACCTTATTTTGTTCGTCGCCTTTCTTCTGTTCCGCTTTTCCCTTGCATTGCCTTTCTTCCCTTGTGTGCCTTTTTTCCTTGCGTAGGCTTTTCCCCTTGCATTCCTTTTCTTACCTCCCTCCTTTCCCTTGCAACGACTTTTTCCCCTTCCTGCTTACCCTTGGTTCGCCCTTTCTTCTGTTCCGCTTTCCCCTTTGACGCCTTACCTCCCGTTTTCTTTCCCTTTCGTCGGCTTTCTTCCCTTGCGTCGGCTTTCTTCCCTTTCTTCGCCTTTTTTTCCCATGGTCGCCCTTTCTTCCCCGTTCCCCCTGCTTTTCCCCAGCACGCCTTTCTTTTCTTTCCGTCGCATCCCTTTTTTTCCCTTTTCCCCCGCTTCCCTTGGGTCGCCTTTCCCCCTTGCGTGGCCTTTCTTCTTGTTCCTGCTTTCCCTAGCATCGCCTTTCTTCCGTTCGCTCGCCCTTTTTTTTCCCGTTCCCCGCTTTCCCTTGCGTCGCCTTTCTTCCCTTGCGTCTCCTTTCTTCCCCGTTATGCTTCCCTTGCGTCGCCATTCTTCTCATTCCAGCTTGCCCTTGGTCGTCTTGCTTCCCTTGCCCGACGCCTTTCTTCCCTTGCACCGTCTTTCTTGCCTTGCGTCGCCTTTTTCTTCCCCGTTTCATGCTTTTCCCTTGATCGCCTTCTTCTCTTTGCGTCGCCTTTCCTTCCTTGGTCGCCTTTTCTTCCCGTTCAGCTTTCCCTTGTTCCCTTTCTTCCGTTGCGTCCCTTTACTTTCCATTCCAGCTTCTTTGCGTCGCCCTTTTTTTTTTACCTTCCGTGCCCTTTCTTCCGTTCCTACTTTCCCCTTGCGGCCTTTCTTCCCTTGCGTTCGCCTCTCTTCTCGTTCTGCTTTCCCTTGCGTCGCCCTTTCTTCCCTTGCGTCGCCTTTCTTCCATTCCCTTTCCCTTGCGTCGCCTTTCTTCCCATTTCTGCTTTCCCTTGGTACAGTTTCTTCCCTGCGTGGCCTTTCTTACAGTTCCGGCTTTCCCTTGCGCCCCCCTTTTTCTTCCCTTTTCGTAGGCTTTCTTCCCTTGGTTCCATTCTTACCGCCTCCTTTCCCTTGCAACGCCTTTCTTCCCCTTCCGCTTCCCTTTCTTCGCCTTTCTTCTCGTTCCGCTTTCCCTTCGACGCCTTACTTCCCGTTTTTCTGCTTTGGTCTTGCGTCGCTTTCTCCCTTGCGTACCTTTCTTCTCGACCGCTTTTCCCTTGGTCGCTTTCTTCCCTTGCGTCGCCTTACTTCCCTTTCTTGCTTCCTTGAGTCGCCTTTTTTTCCTTGCGTTGCCTTTTTTCTTCCCGTTCCTTGCTTTTCCCTTCCGTCGCCCTTTCTTCCCTTGCGACGCCTTTCTTCCCTTGCGTCTCCTTTCTTCCCGTTTTTTTTCTTTCCCTCGCGTCGTTGCTTCCCTTGGCGCGTTTTATTCCCTACCATCGCCTTTCTCCCTTCCCCTTTCTTTCCCTTGCCCTCGCCTTTTCCCTTGTGTCGCCTTTCTTTCTTTCCTTCTTTTTCCCTTGCGTCGCCTTACTCCTGTTCCATTTTTATCTTGCGTCGTTTCTTTTTCCCTTGCGTCGCCTTTCTCCACTTCAGCTTTCCCTTGCGTCGCCTTTCTTTCCCTTGCGTCGCCATTTTTCCCCTTCCTGCTTTCCCTTCCGGACTTTCTTCCCTTGCGACGCCTTTTCCCTTGCGTCTCCTTGCTGCCGTTCTTGCTTTCCCTCGCGGCCTTGCTTCCCTCGCGCGGCCCCGCGCGCCCTTGGCTTCCCTTCCGTCGCCTTTTTCTTCCCATTCCTGCTTTCCTTGCCTCGCCTTTCTCCCTTGCGTCGCCTTTCTTCTCTTTCCTTCTTTCCTTGGTCGCCTTCCCGTTCCTTTTTTTTGCGGTTTTCTTTCTTACCTTGCGTCGCCCTTTTTTTCCCGTTCAGCTTTCCCTTGGTCGCCTTTCTTCCCGTGCGTCGCCTTTCTTCCCGTTCCTGCTTTTACCTGGTGCGCCTTTCTTCCCATTCCTTGCTTTCCCTTGCGTCGCCCTTACATGCCCTTACTGTTCCCTTGCGCGACTTTCTTCCCTTGCGTCGCTTTCTTACCTTTTTTGCGTGCCTTTCTTCCCTTACACTTTCCCTCGCGTCGACTTCTTGTCGTGCGTCGCCTTTCTTCCGTTTTCCTGCTTTCCCTTTGCGTCGCCTTTTCTTCGCTTTGAAGCCGTTCTTCCCTTGCATCGCCTTTTCTTACCATTCCTCCTTTCCCTTGCCAAAGCGTTTTTTCTTCCCGTTCCTGCTTTTCCCTCCGGCGCCTTATTCCCGTTTCGCTTTCTCTTGGTCGCCTTTTTTTCCCTTGTGCGCCCTTTTTCTTCTCATTCTTTCCCTTCCGTCCCTTTCTTCCGGTTCCTGCGTTCCCTTGCTCGCCTTTTTTCCCGTTCGTGCGTTCCTTGCATCGCCTTTCTTCCCTTCGTGCCTTTTTCCCCTTCCTGCTTTTCCCTTTGCGTCGCCTTTCTTCCCATTCCTGCTTTCCCCTGGTTCGCCTTTTTCAATCCTGCTATGGCCTTTCTTCGCTTGCTTCCCTTGTGCCCCCTTTCTTCCCTTGCGTCGCCTTTCTCCCTTGCTCGCCTTTTCTTCCCGTTCGTCCTTTCCCTTGCGTCGCATTTCTTCCCATGCGTCTTTTTTACCTTGCGTCGCCTTTCTTCCCTTTCATGCTTTTCCCTTTTCCGCGCCTTTCTTACCGTTCCGCTTTCCCTTGCTCGCCTTTCTTCCCTTGCGTCGCCTTTCTTCTCTTGCGTTGGCCTTTCTTCCCTTCGTCGCCTTTTCTTCTCATTCCTTTTTTTCCTTGCGTCGCCTTGCTTCCCGTTCGTGCTTACCCTTGCGTCGCATTTCTTCCCTTGCGTCGCCTTTCTTCCCGTTTACTACTTTCCCTTGCGTGATTTCTTTTGTGCGCGCCTTTTTTCTGTTCCTGCCTTTCTCTTGCGTCGCCTTTTTGCCTTTGCGTCGACTTTCTTTCTGCGCGTCGCCTTTCTTCTCTTCCTTCTTCCCTGGTCGCCTTTCTTCTTGTTCCTACTTTCCTTTCCGTCGCCTTACTTCCCGTTTCGCTTTCCCTTGCGTCGCCTTCTTCCCATTCCCGCTTTCCCTTGCGTGCTTTTTTTCCTTTCCTCCCTTTCTTCCCTTCCCCGCCTTTCTTCCCATTCGCTTTCCCTTGGTCGCCATTCTTCTCATTCCTGCTTTCCCTTCGTGCCTTTCTTCCCCTTGCAACGCCTTTTCTTCCCTTGCGTTTCCTTTCTTCTTCCCGTTTCAACTTTCCCTTGCTGCCTTTTCTTCCCTTGCGTCCCCTTATTTCCCTTGCGCCTCCTTTCGTCCCTTCCTGCTTTCCCTTGCCTCGCCTTGCTTCCCTTGCGTCGCCTTTTTACCTTGCAGCCTTTTTTCCCTTTTCGTGCCATTCTTCCCGTTCCTGTTTCCCTTGCGTCGCCTTTTAACCCATCCGTCACCTTTCTTACCATTCCTGCTTTCCCCTT
>JADANK010000819.1:0-13969 GCA_021292215.1 Lophura nycthemera
CCTCCAGTGCGTAATCAAATTAAAGTTCATTTATGATACAATTACATACGTAGTTTAGGTAGAAAAAAAGACTCTTGGTGGTCTCGGTAACACAGCTACAAAAGCACTGTACAGGATATTCACAGATATGGCATAAGCCAAAGCTGGCTCTTTGTAACAGAACATTTCCTTTGTTTACTCTACTTTTGTTGATGTACATTACCATGGCTTTGATTATGACAGTAAGGTTTCCTAGGCCATCTGTCAGAGCTGCAGAGCTTCCACCTCCTTCTAACCGCCCGTCCACTCGCAAGCATAACCAGCCTGGCTGAGTAAACTACGCTGTGTGTGCTGAGATGAAACAGAACAGAAACCAGAAGAAAATAATTGCATCTTGGTAAAAATAACTGTGATTTCTAGTCCGAACAAATTAATTTCACATACAAAAATTATTTCCAACATAAAGCGACCACATTTCCAAAACAACCACAAATTCGAAGCAAATTCAAAACCAATTCCATAGAAGATTACAGAATTACACTAAAGCACATTTTAAAACATCAGTTGTATGGCAGACAGAGTAAAGAGACCAGCAAGAGAAAGTACAGAAGGGCTCCTCCCTGAGGAATAATTAACTACAGGAGGTAGAGCTGTTTGTTTTGGTGCTGTGAGTGAGCAGAAAAGAGGGACGTGACCTCAGGAAAGTCTTCAGTAACATGGAAATGGGAAGAGCTGCCCAGGTGTTCTGAACTGTTCAGATGATGTGGCAGCCATTTTCTTCAATGCTGTTACATATGCAGGAACGAGCAGAAGAATGAAAATTAAGGCATTTGCCTTCATCTTAACGGCACTGTATGTGCCACCCTCTCTGCAGAACTGCGGCACAGACAGCACAAGGCTACTGAAGAACTGCACAGTAATTGCCAATCCATGTTTTCAGAAGACAGCATGACAAAGTATTTCCCTTTTCCCGTGCACAAAGAATTGCTGACTTATACAGACAACAATCTCAAGTGGGATAAGAATACGGAGGTACTTCATTCTATTTTCTCAAACTGAAAGGTATCAAATGTCTACTTAAGGATAAAATAAAACGAGCAAAAAAGAACATGGAAAGCACACTAACCTCGGCAGGCACTTCAGATCAAAATACTCTAATAGCAGTAACTATAGCAGGCAGTAGCTTATTTCTGCACATACCCAGCGGTCAAATTTGCTTGCTTTTAGATCTTTCTGCTTCCTATTGAACTAAGCCTCCTTCTTCTTTAAGGTATTCATCAGACTTTCCACAGAACTGCTTTCATGTTTTACAAAAAATAACACACCTAGAAAAAAAAGACTCGGTAAAGGTCTCTGACAATACAGGGATGCAAACTTCCTACCCGTCACCCAAACAGGTGCAGTGCCCACCCTGAGGCTCCTGTGCTGTCACTGGCACACACTGACCAAAGGGAAACCCTTCATAGCAATCAGCTGCTGAGTTACACGCAGTCATTCTGGGAAAATCGCTTTGCTGCGTTTGTTGTTCATATGCATAGCTACATCAAGTTAGTACAACAATCTACACCTCTTTTTCTCCACCACACCGTAGAGAAACAAACAGCTTTCTGGCTAAAAATAAAAATATCTTGCAATGCAAAAAGAATTTTCCCAGATAAAACAAGGGAAAACAATCCAACAAGCAACCTCCCTCCTTCCCCTCAACCCACCATCCTTCCCCCCACAAAACAGACAGAACAAACCCACAGGAAAGGAAAAGACAGCAAATCCACTTCCTGAACCAATTCCCAGTGTTGAGAACTTAGTAAAGAAAAACCAATACATTCTCTGCCTGCATCACCACAAAAAGCTGCACATTAAATGAAACGTGCAACTGAGGGTTACGGCCTCCAGCTGTACCTCCTAACCAAAGCAGCCGGGAGAATAAGTAAATGCATACATGCATGCATGCATGCATACATACATACATACATACATACATAGAAGTGATCGTGCTTTACAGTTCCTCTGGTAGCTTTGTGGTTGGAGGTGGTGATCTTTCCATGGGCTTTGGATTGTTTGTTTTTTAAGCACCAGTAAGAAACATCACCAGTCTTTTTTCTGCACATCAATAAAGTAGAGAACACAGCTCTGAGCAGCAGTCTGCCAGGACTTGTTTTAAGAAGTTTTAAGAAGTCAAGGACATTGACAAGGCCCCATTGTTCAGGTCTTCTGATCTGGTCTTCAATGCAATCTGTTGCCAGGACCTTGAACTTCAGAGCCACAGCGTGCAAATACAGTTTAATAATGGAGTCTTATAGAAAACTGTGGCTGGCATGAAATCAAGCATCTGTACACAGATGAGCAAAAAGGGCTCAAGTCAGGGCTTGAGATTTATCACATTATATAAATGCACAATACGTGCACTTCAGGAGAGATCCTGAATTCTTCTAAAAGTATGCCCATTTAAAAAAAAATAAGTTAAACTCAGTAGCTTCCTCAAATTAAAATTCTGCCTAAGTTCAATGAAAGGCAACGGTAACGTAGAGAACTCAAGCTCAGAGGAAATGAGTTGAACAGAAAGGTAAGCCTCCTTTCATCAGGAAGAATTGATTTACCATACAAAAGCCAAGAAAAAAGCAACACTGCATTTACAGATTTGGATTTGTTCTACAATAAGTTCTGAATGCAAGATCGGGCTGCCGCAATGCTAAACCAATGGGGCTTGTGTTATCACCAAGGGCTTGCAAAAGGAAGAAAACAACAGGAGTAGGACCAGCCTCCAAATAAGATCCTAAAGCATATGAGAGCCAGGAAGTCATGTAGCAAGTCTGTTAAACCTTTAAATTTGCAGGAGACAAGACAGCCAACTCAAATTTCCTTTTACAGGCACACACGTCCTTTCTGCTGTGCTCTGTTTCAATTATTGCAGACAATGCATTTGTCTTCATTTATCCAAATCGGAGTTACATAAAAGCTATCAGCTTTGAGATTATTTTGCTTAAGATAGCGGTGCCTTCCCTTTCTTTAAGGCGACTTTTTTTAGATTAGTAATTGTTTAACTGGAAACAAAGTCTGTTTGCTAGTCTGTTTTTTAGACTGGAGTCTCAGAAAGTTGTGTGGGAATGGAATGTTGCTTCTGCATTTGATATTAAAAAGTAGCAATTGGTTTGAAGAAGTAGAACATAATGCATTTGTATTCTGTAACCTATCCTTAGAAAGAGCTGGTCTAAGAAGTAAAATACTGTATATGTTAGCGGCATGTTTTAGAAACATTATTACTGAATTACGTGATTAATTCGTTCTTGCAAAACTGGAATAGTTGTTAAATGTTCCAAACAATGCGAGTATAGCGTTAGGGGTTGGAAAACATATTGTAGAGCTGTTCTGTTAGGATAAGAAACTGCCGGCAAAAGAAAGACAGATTTAGCAAACATCAAAGAAGTCAGGGCCTCTACACAAGGCTGAACTGTCTCAGTCCGTGAGAAGGTTGGGGTGTGACAGGCAGGCACCAGGATCCTCCCCCGTCTTCCTCCCGAGCTGATCTCTGTAAGAAGAAGGACAAGCAGATATCTGCAAAATAATGATCAGATGTGGAATAAGTTAATTAACTACAGATTTACGCTTATGCAGCAAAAATTTACGTTTGTCCAGTGTTTCCATGTTTAGTGAAGCGTTGAGAAGATTGTGAACCTAAAGTACTCCGCCAATGAGGAACTAGGGGAGAAGGAGATAAGCGTCGGGGAATAGGGAATAAAAGATGTAACGCTGTGTTCTGTGTGCTTTCCTGCTTGCAGGAGGCCCGCCATTGCAATTGCGAATAAAATCTGCTTTATCAGAGATACCGTCCTAGAAAACTATTTGGATATTTCCTACAATCTGGGGGCTCGTCCGGGATAATTATCGCCCTGTGGGGGTTTCCCCCACTGCCCTGGACAGGATAGGTGCACCCCGCTGATTTCAGCCGTCCTGTGTGGGTGGTGGGGTGACTCCTTGGGATGGCCGACAAGAAACCGAGACTGTTCCATAAAGGCCGGGCTCTGTGAAAGCCAAGGGGCAGGTAGGCACATGTTTTGACCCCTGGAGACCCGGTAACTTCATGCACAGACCAAGGTAAGGGAATTTAATTCTTGCCTTGGGGGTCGGTGGAGACTCGGGTGAGTCTCGGCAGGGAGCTGTTGGTGTGCGGTACCCTGTGCACTTGACAAAGTGCCAGCAGTACACCCCTAGCTGTCCTCACATCTCAGCATTTCTGAGTTCAGACTGGCAGAGGAGAGAGCTGCAGTTTCTCTCGTCCTGACGCAGCAGATGGATGTGCTGTACAGTACCTTAGACAGTCCTTACGCACACAGCTTTAAAAGCTATCAGCAGTGCACAACACTTACGAGCTCACGTTTCCGCTCACGCAGGTTTGCTTTAGGATCCGAGCCCAACATCCTGCACTGCTCCATCGCTGAAGGTACTGCAGTCTCCCACAGCCTGCGGTTCCTGCCGAGTTTGTCAGGCGTTTGGCACTGGTTTTGTCCCAGGATAGAGAGGCCGACCCAGTATATTAAGAAGAGCACTTATCACAAAAAGAAAACTCAAAGCCTAGAAGTACAAACAGCTGCAGTAATTCCTCTCCTCCAAACTGAAAGTGAAAAGCACGCTTGCTTTGGAATAATACCAGTAGAACAGAAAAGCTTGCATTACAGAGCAATCTGTAATATACCACAGCATTCGCATGAGTACAAGATTATTTCTTCAGAACACAGCAGCATAAGTAAACCTAGCTTTACGTACGTCACGCCACCTCCACAGCTTGCTACAGCAAAGCTTCATTCTGATATTGCCCTTGGTGACCTGTAGCAGTAACCTTAACATGCTAAAGGAGAAGCAGCAAAGTCTTGTACTGCCTTAGGCCAAGCTTTAAATATTTATTATCAACAGCAAGATACAGCACAAGGTCCCAATTGAAACATGCAGCTGCATTTACGGCTCAGCACCCAACTCGGCTCGTTTTGCACGCCTTGACAACAAGCTCAGCTGCAAAAGGCACGCTGGGTGGGCTGCAAGAGCTGCAGGGTGATTCACTGACAGTGACCAACACGCAAGCAAAGCTTGCGTCACAAGACCTCCTCCCTAATGAAGACTGCTGATAATACAAAGGTAACGAGCACATCGAACACATTTCTATCCAGAAGTCAGTAATCAGATGTAGTCTACCTCTGCAAAACATGACCGCCGTGTGACAAAACCCATAACGAGTTTAACAGACTACAAGTGTATCACACACCCTTACATATAAATGAGGATAAAGTGTTTCAGAGGAGAGCACTCCCACTTTTCAGGAGCAGGCAGAATGTTATCTATGCCAGCCTCGTGAAAGACACTCAAGTTACAAAGGGTTTTTCCCTCCTAATGTCACATCACATTTAACTCTTGTACACCATTTTCTGTATTATTCTGCTAAAACTAATCACTGAATGAAATAGCTACAGATGCTGCCACGGACAAATAACACAGCTGACCTTATACAGCATTCAAAAACTAAAAGAATTCTCTAATAGCCGCTGACTGACTGATTTTAAGCAGAAGGGACCCAATTTCTGCAAAGTTGTGCGTGGAGAGGAAAAAAAGAATCAGCAGTTTGCTTCACACTCAGCTTAACCCTTACTTGCTTTTGAGAAGAAATGCATTTCCTTCTTAGCCTCACAGCAGCAACAAGGACATGAATAATGAATATAGTAGAACTTATATTAAGATTCCACTTCAGCATAACATAACTCAAAGAAAAGTGAGCTTCCAAAGAGGGGTGTGCAGGGAAGGAAACAGTGACAGCACAGTGTTACCTGATGTGAAGTACTGTCTCTTTCCAACTCATGTTCTAAATGAGGTATTGACTTTTGCACAGTTAAAATACAGAGCTCTTACTTTATGGAAAAAGTAAATCAGACCATGTAATGAAAACCTGGAGCTGTACATCAATAATTAAAGGGCATCATATCCACTGGAACTTCACTTGAGAATTGGAAGGAATTCTGGATCTCTGACTTATAAAATAAGCCGCTTTCCAGCCAGTAAGAAGATGAATTCACACGGTTCAACGGCAGCTTCCTTTAAAATGCCCTCCTTAGCATACACTGACTTACAAAGTTCAAAATAAGAGCTTCAGATAAAAAAAAAAAAAAAAATCGAAGGATCCCGTGTTCCTGTTAGCACTTCATACCGGCAGCTACCACGAGAAGTCAGGAAACGAAGTAGTCACAGGATGAAGGTCTCTTCTCTAGAGAAAAAGCAGACAAGCAAAGCACATGTGATAACAAGGGAACTTCAGAAGCACATTTCACTTTTAAGACGGAAAACACATACCTTCATCCATTTGCTATGAAATGCCCCTTCATTCCATATCTATAAAGCAAAAAGCAAACAGAAGTCAGTACCTGTTGATATACAAAGTAGTAGCGCATACACATAAATAAATCTTTCACCATCATTACTGAACTTTTTTATCAGCCCTCCAGGGAAATAATCCGTATGAAAATTCAAGACAGGTGCTTATTTCTCTCATCCTTCAGCCCACAGCCTGCAGCCTTACTGAAAAGAACACTCATGCTGTGAGAGCTCTCTACCACGCCTGGCCTTGTCACACGTTACATGCTATTAACGTCGTCTCTACAGCTTGGCAGACAATGCTTTTCTCCACGATTTCACTTCAAGACGTGGTCATACAGAATGCCAGTAACAACACGGAAACAAGACATTACTTAAATACTTCACACACAGAACTTATATTCTACTGTAAAAGCACAGCAAGGCAAAAACTCGTGTCGGACACACACCTCCCACCCCACCCCCTCCAAGGTCCATTTCTCAAGCATCAACGCGTTACCAGAGTGCAAGAGTGACACTGACTGAAACAGTCAGCAACAGGAAGGGAAACACTCCAGAAGAGATGGACACTGTATGTACCTTCCCACACTGCAACAGAAAGGGCAGACTTTCTCAGTGGGATGGGAACCGTAACTTGAGAAGCTTCACTGCAGACAGTGAAAATTCAGAAATGCAGCCCTAACGATAAATCATTTATATTCACCACTGTGATCAGGTCTAAGCATTAACATCGTTTGACATGAGAAGATTACTGGGAGGCCACTGCCTAGGATGTTACGCTACTACAGAAAAGCAAAAACAGTCTGAGAGAAGCATCAGTGCAAGCATACCAAGTCCTAGAGCTTCCCTACCTTGTCTAGTGCGACATAAAAACATCGGTCTGTTAAAGTAATTAAGGGTCAGACGTGTTTGTTAGAACAAAGCGCATATAAACTCTAAGGCTTGGATTTACCAATCAGTTCAATTTTGAGGTTCCTCTCTTTAGCTTCTCTCATCAGCCACCGCTCACAGCCTCAGAAGTCGTTCTCATCATTTCTGTAGCGCATCTCAGAGAACACAGTGCCATCTAGGAAGGAGACAGACATTATAAAGATGTTATAAAATTCTCTGCATTGCTCACTGCCACACTATGCAGGCAGGCACACCGCTCCAGCATGGTCTCACACATCCTTTCCTCTGTACTTCAAACCAAAACGAGCAGCGAAGGGAAGAAGCAAAGCTGCCACTCTTCATGATCATGATCGCATGAGGAAAGGGCGTGTGATCCATGACTGCCAGCACGGCTGCACCAGAGGAAGGTCATGCTTGACCAATCTGGTGGCCTTTTACGATGGAGTGACGGCATCGGTGGACAAGGGAAAGGCGACCGATGTCATTTACCTGGACTTGAGCAAGGCCTTTGACACGGTCCCCCACCACATCCTTATCTCCAAACGGAGGGATGTGGATTTGATGGGTGGACCACTCGATGGATAAGAAACTGGTTGAAAGGCCGCAGACAGAGGGTGGTCATCAATGGCTCTATGTCCAGGTGGAGGCCGGTAACGAGCGGCGTCCCCCAGGGGTCTGTCTTGGGACCGGTGCTCTTTAACATCTTCATCAATGACATCGACGACGGAATCGAGTGCACCCTCAGCAAGTTTGCTGAGGACACCAAGCTGAGTGGTGCGGTTGACACGGTTGAAGGAAGGGATGCCATTCAGAGGGACCTCGAGAGGCTAGAAAGGTGGGCCCGGGTGAACCTGATGAGGTTCAACACGGCAAAGTGCAGAGTTTTGCACTTGGGCCAGAGGAATCCCAGGCATCCATACAGACTGGAAGGAGCGGTCCTTGAGAGCAGCCTTGTGGAGAAGGACCTGGGGGTCTCGACAGATGAAAAACTTAACATGAGCCAGCAGTGTGCCCCTGTGGCTCGGAAGGCAAATGCTATCCTGGGCTCCATCAAAAGAGGGGTGGCCAGCAGGGACAGGGAGGTGATTGTTCCCCTGTACTCTGCTCTTGTGAGGCCCCATCTGGAGTACTGCGTCCAAGTGTGGAGCCCCCAGTACAAAAAAGACAGGGAGCTGTTGGAAAGGGTCCAGAGGAGAGCCACAAAGATGATCAGGGGACTGGAGCACCTCCCCTATGAAGACAGGCTGAGGGAGCTGGGCTTGTTCAGCCTGGAGAAAAGAAGGCTGCGGGGTGAGCTCATTGCAGCATTTCAGTACCTAAAGGGAGCCTACAAACAGGAGGGGAATCAACTCTTTGAAAGGGTAGATAACTGCAGGACGAGGGGAAATGGTTTTAAGTTGAGGAAGGGGAGATTTAGGTTGGACATCAGGGGGAAATTCTTTACAGAGAGAGCGGTGAGGTGCTGGAACAGCTGCCCAGAGAGGCTGTGGATGCCCCGTCCCTGGAAGTGTTCAAGACCAGACTGGAGGGGGCCCTGGGCAGCCTGGTCTAGCATTAAATGAGGAGGTTGGTGGCCCTGCATGTGGCAGGGGGGTTGGAGTTTCACGATCCTTGACGTCCCTTCCAACCCTGGCCATTCCGTGGTTCATTCTCAGCGTGTTAACTTAGCATAAACGTTTGGGGATTTTTCCCTTTTTTGGGGGGGAAAGCACTCTGTCTCTTGCTTTTTTAAAAAGGGACTATGCTTTCTTTTTTTGCAGCAGAACGTGATTAGCTATTGGGCACTTTCTATTCCTAGGTACAATAATGCCAAAACCTGTATTTATGATTACCTTCATCTCAGCAACCACTGAGAAATTTGCAGCATTTGGATCATGAGAAAAATAATCACCGTTCAAAGTATAGTTAGCAGATAACGTCCACGTGGTGACGTATGGGGGGAAGAGAGAGCAAGGGGGAAAAAAAAAAGCAGCATGAATTGAAATCCAGTTCCTTCTCAGATTTTGCTCACAGCGATCGCAGACGCATTTCTACATCGGGGGGGGGGGGGAGGGGGAACGAGAGCACCGCCTTCGGAACGCGAGCGTAAATTTCCTTCACGAGTCTGCAGACACCAACCGTGATATCTCTTGCGCCACGTGGCACATCTCAGTGAAGGGAACACGGACGACACGTTACTGCAGCATCGCCGCGAGAACCCCGCACAGCCCACAGCTGCCCGTCAGCGCCAACCTCCCCCTGGAGGACGTGTAACGGGGCACCGAAATTCGGCCAGGGAAAGGAGAGAGGAACCAGACTAAGGACAAGAAGTGCCAAACAGAACGCCGTTCGGAGGACGCTCGCTCTCCCCTCCCCACCCCCAGCTCTCCCCCCCCCCACTCCGTCCTCCCACCCCCCACAGCTCTCCCTCCCCGCCCGCGCCCACCGGCCCCGCTCACCCCGCTGCCGCCGATCCCGGCCCTCCGGCACCGTAAGCGGCACCGACCCCGGGAGGCCCGGAGCCCGCAGGAGCCGACCGCACGGCACAGCCGGGAGGAGCGGACAAACCCGGCGCGCCGCCCGGCACCGCGCCGCCATCACGGCCCGCCGCGTGACCGCGCGACCCGGCCGTCACCTGGGCAGGGCGGCCGCGGGGTGAAGCTGGCGGCCGCCATTTTGAGAAAGGGCACGGCAAGTTCAGAGCGGCGGGAGGCGCGCTGCAGGGGGGCGCTGAAGAGCGGGTGAAGCCGTCGAGGAGCCATGTTGGGTGTGGGAACGCTGCCGGGCGGAGGCGGCGTGTTTGCAGCGCGGATGGACGGAGCTTCTAACAGTCTAAACTTTTCTAATTCGGTATTTGGTAAATGCTTCATTTACGTATAATGCGCACGTGCAGGCAGGTCGCGAGTCCTTGAAATTAAGAGATCCAATATTCGTGTAAAAAAAAATGCAGTTAAGGCAAAGCGATGGCAAATGTATTTCTCAGACCTGGGGGAACGTCGTGCTGCTGGCAGGCGCTGCTTCAGCTCGGCCGGCGGCTTTTCCCTGTCGGACAAACAAGGCGAGTACACGAGCACTGTGAAATGAAATCGTACCTGGCTTCGGGCACCTGTTGTGATTCCGTTGGACAAAGGGCTCAGTGCTGCGAGTGCTGCGGCAGCTCGGTCACACCGTGGGCATTAGCTGGGAATTACACACAGCCTATTGAGCGCAAGTGGGCACGTGGAAATCTCCTGATAAACAGCGCGTGGCTGGAATTCAGCAGGAGAACTTACACTGGCACCAGGCAACGAGGATGAGGGTGAAATCAAGATCTAAAGAATGTTTGAGTCCTTTTGGAGTTCCGTACGGCAGACCCGACCAATTTCAGTCTAAAGGGGAAGCTCTGAGTCAATGAGATGAAAATTATTTACGTCCTTCCGGGATGCGATGCTGGAGACGGAGCAGCCCGTGGCCTCGCTGGGTTTTTCTCTTTGGGTTATTTTCCACATGGAGGACAGGGTTACACACACACACACACCTACAGGACGCTCTCCTGCTGTGTCGTGGGGATCAGAGCAAACCCCATTGCTGTCTGAATTCCTCAAACCACAGAGGTAAGGTTCCTCAGCACAGCTGGATCCACTCCTAGTGCCAGACGTGTTCAGGAGTTTGTGACTAAGGGATCCTACATGCACAAAGATATAATCAAAGATATAACCTTAGTGAAGCTGACAAAGCTCAAACCAAACTATTAGTCACTTACTGAGGATCCGTACCAGCAAGGTGTCTTGACATCAAGGTGCAAAGGATCTCTGTGCAGGTGTGACATCAAGAGGCATCCCTGCTCAAGGTGTAGGAATGGAATGTTGTTTCTGCATGAGATATTAAAAAGGGGGAACTGATCTGAAGAAGCAGAGCACAGTGTACTTGTGTTTTGTAACTTGTCCTTAGAAATAGCTGATGTGAAAAAGTAGAAATACCATATATGTTAGTAACATACTTTAGAAATACAGTTGCTGAATTGTGTGATTAATTCTTGCTTGCAAAACTGCAATAGTTCTTAAATGTTCCAAATAGTATAGGTATAGTATTGTGGACTAGAAAGCACATTGTAGGGCTGTTCTGTTTGGATAAGAGACCCTCAGCAAAAGAAAAACAGCCTTAACAAACATCAAAGAAGCCAGGGCCTCTACACAAGGCTGGATTGCCTTGCTCTGAGGGTAGGTTGGGTTGCAACAGGCAGGGATCAAGATACTCCCCCCTATCCTCCTTCCAGGCTTATCTCTATGCACGGACGAGCAGATGTCCAGAAACAATGACCGAGAGTTGAATGAGCAAGTGTGAGAACTTACCTAATTAGCGATATATGCTTAGCTAGTATCCGTATGTTTAGTTGAGCGTCAGGAAGATTGTGAACCTGAAGTACTCAGCCAATGAGGAAGCAGGGGAGAAAGTGGTAAGTGTTGAGTTACAGGACGTAAAAGATGTAACGCTGTTTTCTGCGTGCTCTCCTGCTTGCATGAGTGAGGGGAGGACAAGATAAGGGTTAACCATTGTATAGGAATGTGAGTAAGGAGAGGACAAGATAAGGGTTGACCACTGTATAGGAATGCAGGTAAGCAGGATGTGAGGCCAGCTAAGAAAAGAACATCTCAAAACTCCATGGTAGACTTGAAGAAACATTACACAAGGAACGAGTCAGGATGGGATTACTTCTGTTGTGGACAATGAGCCTTCATCCCATGACCACCAGAAGGAGGCCCCCACTGCCCACGCGTGCAAGAGGGAGGGACCATATGCTGATGGGTTCTCGGAAATGTAATGAATACGTATACGAATGTTTTTCCAGGAAAATCATTGATTATGTATTAGTTCGGCCTCTATCTGTACCAAGCTTTTGCCCTACGTTGTGCAAGTTAGGAGGAACGATCTGCCTTGCACCCGGTGTCTGCGCAGCACTGAATAAAACATAGCTGCTTTCGTAACTACTTTGTGGTTATAGAGTTTGGTTCCGCACGACAGCAGGAGGCCCGGCATTGCAATTGCGAATAAAATCTGCTTTATCAGAGACACCATCCTGATAAATTATTTGCATATTTCCAAGCAAGGGGAGAGCTTGTCCTGCAGCCTGCTGCTGTGCAGGAGAGCTTAAGAGGTGCTCGTGCTGCTCTCTATTTTGGTGGTAAGATGATTGACCCATTGCTGTGCTTTGTTTTTAGGCACATGCTCAATTGGCCCTCAGCTGTTGAGCCAGAGGTCTGCTGTGAGTTCTTTCAGCGTCCCAGTTTGAGACGGTTTTGTGATCGCTAATCTGATTTAGCCAGGAGTGCTGCTCACTGTCTTCCTGTGCCAGGCTGAGGGAGGAAGGTGGGAGAAAGGGAGAAAGAAAGGGAGAGAAGGGAGCGCTCCATCATACTGGCTTTGCTGGGAAGGAAGCCTGGTAAGAGCAGTGCTGCTGGTCTGAGTCCCAGCTGGCTTTTACCCCTAGGCGGTGCCCTGCAGGTGGGCTGGTGAGGGTTTGGCAGGGATTGCTGCATTCCCTCACACCTCTCCTGCCTATTGTTCCTCTTGTCCCAGCAGTTTAACATCTGCCTGCAGCAGAGCAGCAACTGGCCACAGCATGTCGATCTCAGGCAGGGGCTTGGGGAAGCAGCCAGGAGAGGGCAAGGAGCAAGAGGTGGGAGTGCAGGGTGAGAGTGAGGTGTCCTCAGCCGTCACCTGTGTGCTGGGGACAAAAGAAGCCTCTGGGATGGGAGTTTCTCTCCTCTCCAAAGCTGCTTCCCTGGGCCTTGGCTGTTCCCGGCAAGGAGCACTTGCAGGAGCCCTTACCTTTTGCAGAGGTGGCGTGTATTTCCAGCAGGGAGGAGTGGGCGCCGCTGGAGGCTGCGCAGCGAGCGCTGTACCGGGCTGTGATGCTGGGAGAGTACCAGTGCGTGGCCTCGCTGGGTGAGGGTTTGCTGCTGCCTCCTTCCTGCTAGGGCAGCTCTGGCTGTGCTGAATGAGGCCTCTGCAAGCAGGGCGTAGAATAATCAGTGCAGTTACTTATTGACCAAGGCAACAGCAACAAAAGAAACAAGAGAAGCGTGAGTTGCAGACATTAGGCGTGCTCAGTCCCTTGAGAAAAGCCCCAGAGTCACTGCTGGAACACAGGCGCCAGCCTGGAGGGGTCGGATCAGCTCCCTGCAAACAGCCCTTGTGCTTGCTGCTCTGCATGGTGCCACCAGCTCCAGCACCCACACGTCACAAACAGATCGCTCCCTTAGAATTCTATACGTTTCTGTTCATACCCATAAACCTTGTTGAAGCGTTGGTAATCAAAGCATCCTTGTAGGAAATATCCAAATAATTTTCTAGGACGGTTATCTCTGATAAAGCAGATTTTATTCGCAATTGCAATGGCGGGCCTCCTGCAAGCAGGAGAGCACACAGAAACCAGCGTTACATCTTTTATTCCCTATTCCCCGACGCTTATCTCTTACTCCCCTGGTTCCTCATTGGCTGAGTACTTCGGGTTCACAATCTTCTCAACGCTTCACTAAAATGGAAACACTGGACAAACATAAATTTTTGCTGCATAAGCGTAAATCTGTAGTTAATTAACTTATCCACATCTGATCATTATTTTGCAGATATCTGCTTGTCCTTCTTCTACAGAGATCAGCTCGGGAGGAAGACGGGGGAGGATCCTGGTGCCTGCCTTCACACCCCAACCTTCTCACGGACCGAGACAGTTCAGCCTTGTGTAGGGCCCTGACTTCTTTGATGTTTGCTAAATCGTCTTTCTTTTTGC
>JADANK010000820.1:0-14417 GCA_021292215.1 Lophura nycthemera
GCCCGACGGCTCGGGCTGCCAGTGCCAAAACAACACCGAGAGCGCGGCCTGCGCCGGGGAGCGGCGGGACTGCTACCGCAACCAGGTGGGAAACGGGGTTGTGTCGTTGTGTCCTTGTGTCGTTGTGTTGTTGTGTTGTGTGGCTGTGTGGTTGTGGGACTGATACCGCAACCAGGTGGGAACCGGGGTTGTGTCGTTGTGTTGTTGTATCATTGTGTGGTTGTGTTGTGTGGTTGTGTTGTTGTGTGGTTGTGTGGTTGTGGGGTTGTGGGGTTGTGTGGTTGTGGGGTTGTGGGGTTGTGTGGTTGTGGGACTGCTACCGCAACCAGGTGGGAACCGGGGTTGTGTCATTGTGTCCTTGTGTGGTTGTGTTGTGTGGTTGTGTGGTTGTGTTGTGTTGTGGGGTTGTGTGGTTGTGTGGTTGTGTTGTTGTATCATAGTGTGGTTGTGTGGCTGTGGGACTGCTACCGCAACCAGGTGGGAAACGGGGTTGTGTCGTTGTGTTGTTGTGTGGTTGTGTGGTTGTGTCATTGTGTGGTTGTGGGGTTGTGGGGTTGTGTGGTTGTGGGACTGCTACCGGAACCAGGTGGGAACTTGGGGGTTGTGTGGTTGTGTTGTTGTATCATTGTGTGGTTGTGGGGTTGTGGGACTGCTACCGCAACTAGGTGGGAACTGGGCGTTGTGTCGTTGTGTCCTTGTGTGGTTGTGGGACTGCTACCGCAACCAGGTGGGAAATGGGGTTGTGTCGTTGTGTCCTTGTGTGGTTGTGTGGTTGTGGGACTGCTACCGCAACCAGGTGGGAAACGGGGTTGTGTCGTTGTGTGGTTGTGTTGTTGTGTTGTGTGGTTGTGTGGTTGTGGGACTGCTACCGCAATCAGGTGGGAACCGGGGTTGTGTCGTTGTGTCCTTGTGTGGTTGTGTGGTTGTGGGGTTGTGTGGTTGTGGGACTGCTACCGCAACCAGGTGGGAACCGGGCTTGTGTGGTTGTGTTGTTGTATCATTGTGTGGTTGTGGGGTTGTGGGACTGCTACCGCAACCAGGTGGGAACTGGGCGTTGTGTTGTTGTGTGGTTGTGTGGTTGTGTTGTGTTGCATGGTTGTGTCATTGTGTGCTTGTGTTGTGTGGTTGTGTGGTTGTGTCATTGTGTCATTGTGTGGTTGCGTTGTGGGGTTGTGTGGTTGTGTCATTGTGTGGTTGTGGGACTGCTACCGCAACCAGGTGGGAACCGGGGTTGTGTTGTTGTGTCGTTGTGGGGTTGTGTTGTGTTGTGTTCTGTGATTGTGTTGTGTTGTGTGGTTGTGTTGTGTGATTGTGTCGTTGTGTGGTTGTGTTGTGTCGTGTACTTGTGTTGTTGTGTCATTGTGTTGTTGTGTGGTTGTGGGGTTGTGTGGTTGTGTGGTTGTGGGATTGCTACCGCAACCAGGTGGGAACCGGGGTTGTGTCGTTGTGTGGTTGTGTGGTTGTGTTGTGTTGTGTGCTTGTGTTGTTGTGTGGTTGTGTTGTTGTGTGGTTGTGTGGTTGTGTCATTGTGTCATTGTGTTGTTGTGTGGTTGTGGGACTGCTACCGCAACCAGGTGGGAAAAGGGGTTGTGTGGTTGTGTGGTTGTGTGGTTGTGTTGTGTTGCGTGGTTGTGTCATTGTGTGGTTGTGTCATTTTGTGGTTGTGTCATTTTGTGGTTGCGTTGTGTGGTTGTGTCGTTGTGTCATTGTGTCATTGTGTGGTTGTGTTGTGTGGTTGTGTCATTTTGTGGTTGTGTTGTGTTGTGTTGTTGTGTGGTTGTGGGACTGCTACCGCCACCAGGTGGGAACCAGGGTTGTGTCGTTGTGTCCTTGTGTCATTGTGTGGTTGTGTGGTTGTGTCGTTGTGTCGTTGTGTTGTGTTCTGTACTTCTGTTGTAGTGGGGTTGTGACCCCCCCCCATAACCCCCCTGACCCCATCCCCACCCCATACCCACCTCATACCTCCCCTGACCCCATCCCCACCCCATCCCCACCCCATGACCCCCCCCGACCCCATACCCACCCCATACCCCCCCCCCCGACCCCATAACCCCCCCCTAACCCCTCTTCCTCCCCCCCCTTGCAGTGCTCCAAGTGCCGCGATTCGTTCCACGGGCACCTCTCACCCCATACCCACCCCATACCCACCCCCCACTCCATCCCCACCCATCCCCCCCCCCCCGGGACCCATTACCCCCCCCGGACCCCCATTTTCCCCCCCCTTGCAGTGTCCAAAGTGCCCGATTCATTCCCGCCCACCCCCACCCCATACCCCACCCCATAAAACCCCCCCCCGACCCCAAACCCCCCCCGACCCCCATTTCCCCCCTTGCAGGCTCCAAGTGCCGCGATTTCTTCCACGGGACCCCTCATCCCATACCCACCCCAAAAACCCACCCCATGACCCCATCCCCACCCCATCCCCCCCCCCCCCCCCCAAGCCCCCCCGACCCCAAACCCCCCCCCTTGCAGTGCTCCAAGTGCCGCGATTCGTCCACGGGCACCCGGTGGGCGGCCGGCAGTGTTACCGCCTGCTGGCGGTGGAGCAGGAGTACTGCCTGGACCCCTCCCCGCAGAACGGCTGCTTCCCCCCCCCCCACGGGCGCCCTTTGGGTGCTTCCCGAACTTTATTTTTTGGGGTCCAACCCAAATTCACCAACGTGGACATCCGGGTCACTTTGGACGTCACTTTCGGTTCCGTGGATCTTTACGTGTCCACCTTTCACACCTTCTGGTGGGACTGGGGGAAACCGGGCACCGGGGGGGCCCCTTGGGGGGTAGGGGGGGGGGGGGGGCACGAGGGGGGGGCCGATGGGGGTGATGCTGGTGCTGGTTCGGTCCATAATGGGGGTGCCGGCGGTGGTTTGGATGATAACGGTGGGGTTGGTGCTGGTTGGGACCATAATGGGGGTGCCGGTGGTGGTTTGGATGGTAACGGTGGGGTTGGTGCTGGTTCGGTCCATAATGGGGGTGCCGGTGGTGGTTGGGACCATGATGGTGGAGTTGGTGCTGGTTCGGTCCATAATGGGGTAGCTGGTGGTGGTTTGGAGCATAATGGGGGTACTGGTGCTGGTTCGGTCCATAATGGTGGAGTTGGTGCTGGTTGGGACCATAGTGGTGGAGTTGGTGCTGGTTCGGTCCATAATGGTGGTGCTGGTGATGGTTCGGTCCATAATGGTGGAGTTGGTGGTGGTTCGGTCCATAATGGTGGTGCTGGTGGTGGTTGGGACCATAGTGGTGGAGTTGGTGCTGGTTCGGTCCCTAAGGTTTTGGGTGGGGCGGTTGGGACCATAATGGGGTGCTTGGGTGGTTGGGACCAAATTTTGGGGGCTGGTGCTGGTTCTGTCCATAATGGTGGTGCTGGTGGTGGTTCGGTCCATAACGGGGTAGCTGGTGCTGGTTCGGAGCAAACTGGGGGTATTGGTGGTGCTGGTGGTGCTGGTTCGGTCCATAATGGTGGTGCTGGTACTGGTTCGGTCCATAACGGGGTAGCTGGTGGTGGTTTAGACCATAATGGGGGTACTGGTGGTGCTGGTGGTGCTGGTTCGGTCCATAACGGGGTAGCTGGTGCTGGTTGGGATCATAATGGTGGTGCTGGTGGTTCTGATGGTGCCGGTGCTGATTTGGACCATAATGGTGGAGTTGGTGCTGGTTCAGTCCATAATAGGGGTGCTGGTGGTGCTGGTTCAGTCCATAACTGGTGGAGCGTTGGTGCTGGTTGGGTCCATAATGGTGGTGCTGGTGCTGGTTTGGACCATAATGGGGGTACTGGTGGTGCTGGTGGTGCTGGTTGGGTCCATAATGGTGGTGCTGGTGCTGGTTGGGTCCATAATGGTGGTGCTGGTGGTGGTTTGGACCATAATGGTGGTACTGGTGGTGCTGGTGGTGCTGGTTCAGTCCATAATGGAGGTGCTGCTGGTGCTGGTGGTGGTGCTGGTGGTGGTTCGGCCCATAATGGTGGAGGTGGTGGTGCTGATGGTGGTGCTGGTGGTTCTGGTGCTGGTGGTGCTGGTGGTTCTGGTGCTGGTGGTGGTGGTTCGGCCCATAACAGTGGAGGTGGTTCTGCTGGTGGTGGTTCTGGTGCTGGTGGTGCTGGTGGTGGTTCGGCCCATAACATGGAGAAGTGGCTGGTGCTGGTGGTGGTGCTGGTGGTGGGTGGTGCTGGTGGTTTGGTTCGGCCCATAACGGCGGAGGTGGTGGTGCTGGTGGCTGGGGGTCTCGGGTGGGGGAGGAGCCAATGGCGGAGCCGGGTCTGCCGACGTGGGGGCACCGAATGGCGGAGCTCCTGGTTTTGGTGCTGGGTCTGCCGACGTGGGGGCACCAAAGGGTGGATCTGGCAACGTTGGGTCACCGAATGGTGGAGCTCCAAATGTTGGGTCAACAAACGGTGGATCTGCCAACGTGGGGGCACCGAATGTTGGATCTGCCAACGTTGGGCCACCAAATGGTGAATCTGCCCATGGTGGGTCACCAAATGGTGGATCTGCCAGCTGTTGGGTCACCGAATGGTGGAGCTCCAAAGGTTGGGTCACCAAATGGTGGATCTGCCAACGTTGGAGGTGGATCTCCAGATATTGGGGGTGGGTCTGCCAACGTGGGGTCACCAACTGTTGGATCTGCCAACATGGGGTCACCAAATGGTGGAGCTCCAAATGTTGGGCCACCAAATGGTGGATCTGCCAATGTGGGGCCACCAAATGGTGGATCTGCCCATGGTGGGCCACCAAATGGTGGATCTTCCAGCTTTGGGTCACCAAATATTGGATCTGCCCAACATTGGAGGTGGATCTCCAGATATTGGGGGTGGATCTGCCAACGTTGGGTCACCGAATGGTGGATCTCCTGGTTTTGGTGGTGGGTCTCCCAACGTTGGCTCACCAAATGTTGGTTCTCCTAATTTTGGTGATAGATCTGCCAATGTTGGGTCACCAAATGGTGGATCTGCCAACGTTGGAGGTGGATCTCCAAACATTGGGTCACCAAATGGTGGATCTCCGAATTTTGGGGCTGGATCTCCGAATTTTGGGGCCGGATCTCCAAATTTTGGGGCTGGATCTCCGAATTTTGGGGCTGGATCTCCGAATTTTGGGGCCGGATCTCTGAATTTTGGGGCTGGATCTCCGAATTTTGGGGCCGGATCTCCCAGTTTTGGGGCTGGGTCTCCCAACGTTGTGCCACCAAATGTTGGATTTGGGAGCGGATCCCCCAGCGCCGCCCGTCCGACTGCTGCCGATGATTACCCCGATGTATTACCCTACGATTTTGATTACCCCGACTATCCTGGCACCGATTACCCCGAGCCCGGCTCTCCTAATGATTATAATTACCCCGAGGCCGCTAATTATCCCGACGCCGAGGAGTTTCCTGATGAGCTCCTCCTGCACCTCCACCTTCCCACCACTCCCCCCCCGACCATCGGATCCTCCACCACAAATCACCAAATTTTGGTTCTTCTGCCATCAAATCTCCCAGATTTCGGTTCTTCCATCACCAGATCTCCAAATTTTGGTTCTTCTTCCGCCATCAAATCTCCAAATTTCGGTTCTTCCATCACCAGGATCTCCAAATTTTGGTTCTTCTTCCATCGAACCTCCCAGTTTTGGTGGTTCTTCCATCACCGGATCTCCCGATTCTGACTCTCCTGCCACCAAATCTCCCAATTTCGGTTCTTCTTCTTCCATCAAATTTCCCCAATTCTGACTCTTCCACCATCAAATCGCCGAATTTTGGCTCTTCCGTCACCAGATCTCCCAATTTTGGTTCTTCTGCCACCAGATCTCCCAGTTCTGGCTCTTCTTCCATCAGATCTCCCGATTTTGATTCTTCCTCCACCGGTCTCTCCCCATTTTGGTTCTCCTTCCACCCCCAAATCTCCCCATTTCGGCTCTCCCCCCCCCACCAAACTCCCCATTTCACCTCTCCCACCACCGCCCGCCCCGACGTTGCCTCTCTGGACCCCCAGCCCCCCAACATCGACCCCCCAATCACCGACCCCCCCAATGTCTGCCCCTCCCAACGCCTACAAACCCAACGTTGACCAACCCAACGTTGACCAACCCAACCTCCACCCTCCCAAAGTTGACCAACCCGACTCCTGGGACCACCACCACCCCGACCTTCGTTCTCCGGACTACCAGACCCTCAACCTTCACCCCCCCAAAATCAACCAGCCCCAAATCTACCGACCCAACGACTGAACAACCCAACACTGACCCCCCCCTCAAAGACCAACCCAACATCTACGACCCCCCCAGTGATGACCAACCCAACATCTACAGCCACCCCAGTGATGACCACCCCAACGTTGACCACCCCAACGATGGCCAACCCAACATCTACCAACCCTATGATGACCAACCCAACGTTTATGACCCCCCCAACGATGACCAGCCCAACATCTATGGACCCAGTGATGACCAATCCAACATCTACAGCCATCCCAACGATGACCAACCCAACACTGACCACTCCCTCAAAGACCAACCCAACATCTATGGCCACCCCAACGATGACCACCCCAATGTTGACCACCCCAACGATGACCAACCCAACATCTACAACCAACCCAACATCTACGACCACCCCAACGGTGCCCAACCCAACATCTACAGACCCAACGATGATCAACCCAACACTGACCACCCCCTCAAAGACCAACCCAACATCTACAGACCCTACGATGGCCACCCCAACGTCTACAACCACCCCAACGATGACCAACCCAACGTTGACCACCCCAAAATCTACGACCAACCCGACGTTGACCACCCCAACATCTACCAACCCAACATTTACCACCCCAATGATGACCAACCCAACATCTACCAACCCTATGATGACCACCCCAACGTCTACGACCACCCCAACGATGACCAACCCGATGTTGACCACCCCAAAATCTACGACCACCCGACGTTGACCACCCCAACATCTACCAACCCAACATTTACCACCCCAACGATGACCAACCCAACATTGACCACCCCAAAATCTACGACCAACCCGACGATGGCCACCCCAACATCTACCAACCCTACGATGCCCACCCCGACATCTACAACCACCCCAACGATGACCACCCCGACGTTGACCACCCCGACATCTACCAACCCTACGATGACCACCCCAACATCTACGACCACCCCACCGCCGACCCCCCCGACCCCTGGCACCTCGGCTCTCCAGACCCCCCGGCCACCCCCTCCCCGCCCCCTTCCCCCACCCCCCCGGCCCCGTACCTCCGCGAGGAACGTGCTTCAGGCCTGGTCACCTACGTGACGGTGCGTGACCCGTGGCCGGCGCTGGTGATCCGTGACATCCGGGACCGCCTGGTTCTCACCTACCCCCACCAGCTGCACACCCTCTCAAATCCACTCGTTTCTACCTGGTGGTGTTGGCCGGTTCCGACGGCCCGGCTCAGGGGTTGCTGTTTTTCAGACAGGATCAGGCCCACATCGACCTCTTTGTCTTCTTCTCGGTTTTCTTCTCGTGTTTTTTCCTCTTCCTGGCTCTTTGCGTGTTGCTCTGGAAGGCCAAGCAGGGTTGGGACGCCAGGCGGCAGCAGCGCCGCCATCTCCAGGAGATGACACAAATGGCCTCCCGGCCCTTCGCCACCGTCACCGTGGCCTTCGAGCGTGGGGTCGGGGGCTGGGGGGGTGGGGTTGGGGGGCTGGGGGGGGTCGGTGGTGGTAGGAGCGCAGGGGGTGGGATTGGGACCGGTGGGGTTGGAGGTGTTGGTGGGACTGGTGGCGGTTGGGTTGGTGGGAATGGTGGGACTGGGACTGGTGGGACTGGTGGGACTGGTGGTGGTGGTTGGGTTGGTGGGACTGGTGGGACTGGTGGTGGTTGGGTTGGTGGGACTGGGACTGGTGGGACTGGTGGGACTGGTGGTGGTTGGGTTGGTGGGACTGGTGGGACTGGGACTGGTGGGACTGGTGGGACTGGTGGCGGTTGGGTTGGTGGGAATGGTGGGAGTGGTGGGACTGGTGGTGGTGGTTGGGTTGGTGGGACTGGTGGGACTGGTGGGACTGGGACTGGTGGGACTGGTGGGACTGGTGGTGGTTGGGTTGGTGGGACTGGTGGTGATGGTGGTGATGGTGGGATGACTGGTGGGACTGGGACTGGTGGTGGTGGTTGGGTTGGTGGGACTGGTGGTGATGGTGGGATGACTGGTGGGACTGGTGTGACTGGGACTGGTGGTGGTGGTGGTGGGATTGGTGGTGGTGGGACTGGTGTGACTGGGACTGGTGGTGGTGGTGGGTTGGTGGTGGTGGACTGGTGTGACTGGGACTGGTGGTGGCGGTGGTTGGGTTGATGGAGGGACCGGTGGTGGTGTGGGGACTTCTGGCGGTGGTGGGACCGGTGGGGGTGGGACTGGGGGCACTGGTGGTGGGACTGGTGGCACTGGGACTTGTGGTGGGACCAGAGGTGGTGGTGGTGGTGGTGGGGTTGGTGGTGCTGGAGCTGGTGGAGGTGTTGGTGGAGGTGTTGGTGGGGCTGGGGGTGTTGGTGGAGGTGTTGGTTGTGGTGCTGGCGGGGTTGGTGTTGGAGGTCTTGGTGTTGGTGGTACTGGAGGTCTTGGAGGCGTTGGAGCTGTTGGTGGAGCTGTTGGAGGTGGTGGTGGTGTTGGTGGTGCTGTTGGTTGTGTTGGAGGCGGTGCTGGTGTTGGAGGTGTTGGTGGAGGCCTTGGTGTTGGTGTTGGAGGGGTTGGAGGTGTTGGTGGAGGTGTTGGAGGTGGAAGTGGAGGTGTTGGTGGTGTTGGAGGTATTAGAGGTGTTGGTGGAGGTCTCGGTGGAGGTCTTGGAGGTCTTGGAGGTCTAGGTGGTGTTGGAGGTGTTGGTGGAGGTGTAGGTGGAGGTGGTGGTGGTGTTGGAGGTATTGGAGGCGTTGGTGGAGGCGTTGGTGGTGTTGGAGGTATTGGAGGTGTTGGTGGAGGTGTTGGTGGAGGTGTTGGAGGTCTAGGTGGTGTCGGAGGTGTTGGTGGGGCTGTTGGAGGTCTAGGTGGTGTTGGAGGTGTTGGTGGGGCTGTTGGAGGTCTGGGTGGCGTCGGAGGCCTTGGAGGTGTCGGTGGAACTGTTGGTGGAGGTGTTGGAGGTCCAGGTGGTGTCGGAGGTGTTGGTGGAGCTGTTGGAGGTCTGGGTGGCGTCGGAGGTGTTGGTGGAAGTCTTGGTGTCGGTGTTGGAGGAGTTGTAGGGCCGTGGTCCTCCAGGGGTCGCAGCGGGGGTCCCCCGTGGGGGCGCACAGGTTTCCCCCCCGGGGGGGGTTGGGGTGGGGGGCGGGGGGGGGGTGACCTTGGAGCCCACGAGCGGGGTGGCCGCGGTGGGACCGTCTTGGTGCGCGCCGGGGGGGGGAGGGGCGGCTCACAAGGGCGGCTTTTGGGGGTCGCGGTTGGGTCAGGGGGAGGGGGGGGGAGGGGGTGGGGGTGGGGGTGGGGGTGGGGGGGGAGGAGGGGGGGGGGGAAAGGAAGGGGGGGGAAAAAAAAAATAAAATAATAAAAAATAAAGAATAATAAAAGGGCGGACGGGCCGTGTCATTTCGGAGATATGGGGGGGTGTGGGGATAAGAGACCCCCACAGGACCCCATAGGGACCCCAAGGGAAAAGACCCACAAGACCCAAGGACCCCAAGGACCCCAAAGCACCCTAAGCCCATAAACCCAAGAACCCCAAAACCCAAGACCCTAAGCCCCATAACACCCCCAAGGACCCAAAGGGACCCATAAGAACCGCCCAAGAGACCCAAAGACCCCCTAAACCCATGGAGACCCATAAACCCATTGGGACCGATAGAACAAGAGACCCCAATAACGGCCCCAAGGGAACCATAGAGCCCCTAGAGACAAAAAGACCCTAAGCCCATAGGGAACCCCATAAGACCCAAGGGAAAGAACCCAGAGACACCCCATAGAGACAAAGACCCATAGAGACCCAAGAGACCCCAAGAGACCCAAGAGACCCCCAAACCCCAAAACCCATAAACCCCATAGGGACCCCCCAACCCATAGGGCCCCAAAGACCCCATAGAAACCCCCCCTGGGACCCCAAGACCCCATAGAACCCCCAAGAGACCCATGGCCCCAAGAACCCCAAGGAAACCCCCCAAGACCCAAGGACCCAAGAACCATAGAACCCAAGGACCCAAGGGAACCCAAAAGTGCCCAACAACCAAAGAACCCCTAAACCCATAGACCCCCAAAGACCCCAAGAGCCCCCCCCTAAGGAAACCCATAAAACGCCCCATGCGACCCATAAGAGACCCAAGAACCCCATTAATGAAGGCTTTAATTAGGGGCCATTTTTGGCCACACATTCCCCCCGGAGTAAAGGGGCACCTCGACACGGGGGGGGGGGGGAGGGATTTAGAGACCCCAAATCTCCCCCAAAATTGAGACCCCCCCCCCACCCCCACTAAAAGGGGCAGAGACCCCAATTCCCCCCTCCCCCCCCCCCCCCCCCCAATAATTAAGGGGTCTGGGGGGGTTGGGGGGGGGGAGTAATTAAAGGCCCTCAAAATTGAGACCCATTCCTATAATTGAAACCACCCCCTATAATTGTGACCCCCTCACCCAAATTGTGCCCCCCCCCAAATTGAGACCCCCCCCCCACCAAAATTAAGACCCCCCTCCCCACCAAAAGGTCAGGGACCCCACTCCCCCCCCCCACACCCCAAACCCCATAATTAAGACCCCCCCCCCCAAATTAATGGGGGCAATGAGACCCTCAATCCCCCCCCCCCCCCCAAAATTAAAGGAGCTGGGGGCTGGGGGGGTAATTAAAGACCCCCAAACCCCCATTAAACCCCCCCCCAAAAAATTTGGGAAACCCCCAACCCCCCCCAAAAAAATTAAGGGGGGGGCAATGAGACCCCCTGTCCCCCCCCCCAAGAATTAAAGGGGCTGGGGGGGGGTAATTAAAGACCCCCAAATCACCTCCAAAATTGAGACCCCCCCCAAAATTAAATGGGTCAGAGACCCCAACCCCCCCCAAAAAAAAATAAGGGGGGGGCAATGAGACCCCCACCCCCCCCCAAATTAAAGGGGCTGGGGGCTGGGGGGGGGGGGGAATTAAAGACCCCCCCCCAAATCACCCCCAAAAAAAAACCCCCCCCCCAAAAAAAAAAACCCCAACCCCCCCCCAAAAAAAATTAAGGGGGGGGGCAAGGAACTCCAGCCCCCCCCCCAAATTAAAGGGGCTGGAGGGGGGGGGTAATTAAAGACCCCCAAATTACCCCCCCATAATTAAGACCCCCCCCCAAATTAAGAGGCCCCCCCCCCCGCAAAAGGATCACCCCCCCCCCCCCAAAAAAAAAAAAAATATGGGGGGGGGGGTTTCTTCCCAACCTCCTCAAACCCCCCCCCCCCCCCCATTCGACCACGTCCTCGTAGTGATGGGGGGTCGCGGGGGGGTCCCATTTTTGGGAGTCCTCCCAAACTGGGGGGGGGAAGTCCTCCAAAGTGGGGGGGGCGACATCGCTGGGGGGGGGGAGCGGCCACGATCCCACGGAGCTCATCTGGGGGGGGGGGAATTTATGTGGGGAGGGGGGGGGGGGCTGTGGGTGCCCCCCCAAATTTCACCTGCCCCCCCCCCCCCAAAATAAATGGGTCTGGGGGGGGGGGGGGCAAAAAAAATAATGGGTTGGAGGCCCCCCCTCCAGACGCCACCCCCCCCAATAATTAAATGGGCTGGGGGGGGAGGGGGGGGGGCAAAAAAAATAATGGGTTGGAGGACCCCCCCCCCCCAAAATTGTGCCCCCCCCCAGTAAATAAATAAATGGGTCTGGGGGGGGCACAAAAAAAAAATGGGTTGGAGGACGACCCCCCCCTCCCTCCAGATGCCCCCCCCCAATAAATAAACGGGTCTGGGGGAGCACAAAAAATAATGGGTTGGAGGACCCCCCCAGATGTGCCCCCCCCCCAATAAATAAATAAATGGGTCTGGGGGGGGCATAAAAAATAATGGGTTAGAGGACCCCCCACCCCCCCCAGATGTGCCCCCCCCCTAAATAAATGGGTCTGGGGGGAGGCAGGGGACCCCCCCCAAAAAAATAAATGGGTCTGGGGGGGGGCAGGGGACCCCCCCCAAAAAAAAAATGGGGTCGGGGGGGGGGGGCAAAAAAAAATAATGGGTTGGAGGACACCCCCCCCAATTGCCCCCCCCCAATAAAAAAAATAAATGGGCGGGGGGGGGGGGGAAAAAAAAAAAAAAAAAAAAACCCCCCCCCCCAAAAAAAAAAAAATGGGTCTGGGGGGGTCACAGAACCCCTAAAAATGGGTCTGGGGGGGGGACAGAGGACTCCCCTAATAAATAAATGGGACCCCCCTCCCCCCCCCCCCCCCAAAAAAAATGGGTTGGAGGACCCCCAAATGCCCCCCCCCCCCCCCAAAAAAAAAAGGGGGGGGGGGGCCGGGCCCCCCCCCCAAAAAAAAATAAATGGGTCTGGGGGGGGTCAAGAACCCAAAAATGGGTCGGGGGGGGGGGGGTTCCGGGGCCCCTAATAAATAAATGGGACCCCCCCCCCAAAATAATAATGGGTTGGAGGGTCCCCAAATGCCCCCCCCCCAAAAAAAAAAAAAAAAAAAAAACCTCCCCCCCCCCCAAAAAAAATAAAGGGTCTGGGGGGGTCACAAACCCCCAAAAATGGGTCTGGTGGGGGGGGGGGCACAATGTCAGCCCCCCCCATGGACCGTGACACTCCCCCCCCCCCCCCCCCCCATCGTCCCCACTGCCCCCCCATTTCCCCCTCCCCCCCCCGCCCCCCCCCCCCCTCCCTCCCCTCTTTCTCCCCGTCCCCCCGGCTCCCCCCCCTTTCCTCCCCCGCCCCCACCCCTTCCTCCCCTCGCAAAGCCCGCCCAACCCCGTTCCCCAAACAGCAGCGCCCCCACGGCGCACAGCGCCCCCACGAGGGCTGGAGGAATGGGAGGCGCCGAGGGGGGCGGGGCTTCGCCTGGGGGCTGCGGCCAATTCCGGGGGCTTGGGGGGAAGGATTGAACGTCACTTCCGGTTTGATCAACACTTCCGGTGTCGTCCGTCCACCACCCGTTCCCGTTTCACTTTCACTTTCGACCCCCCATTTCCGGTTCCGAGCCCGACTTCCGGTTTTGAGCCCAACTTCCGGTTCTGAGTCCAACTTCCGGTTTTCTCACTCAACTTCCGGTCCTCACCCTGATTTACCTTCCCACACCCCCCCTCCATTTCCGTTAACCCCCCCACTCCTTTCCCACTTCCCCTCCCTCTACATCTCCTATGGCGGCACTTCCACGCCCCATTTCCTGTCCGAATCTGCCACTTCCGTTCCGCGGGGCTCAACTTCCGGTTTCACTTTAGAACCCCAGGTCCACTCTTCAGTTTCACTTTTGCAGCCTCAGTTATGCATCGACTTTCAGCTTTGCAGCTCCTCCTTTTTTACTTTCACTTTCACTTCCGGTTCTGACCCCACTTCCGGTTCTGACCCCGACTTCCGGTCCTCACCCCGATTTCCCATCCCACCCACCTCCATTTCTGTTAACCTCCCCTCCCTTCCCACTTCCCTTTCTCCCCACGTGCCCCATGGTGGCAATTCCACCTCACGCCCCCAACTTCCTGTCCCAATCTGCCACTTCCTTTCCTCTGGGTCTGACTTCCGGTTTCACATTGGAAACCCCAATTGACTTTCAGTTTCACTTTCTGACCTCACTTCTGGATCGACTTCTAGCTTGTCGCCCCCTACTTTCACTTTCATTTTCACTTTCACTTCCGACCCACAACTTCCGGTTCTGAACCCAACTTCCGGTCCTCACCCTAATTTCCTATTCCACCCACCTCCATTTCCCTTTACCCCCCTCACGCCTTTCCCATTTCCTCACCCCGCCCCGTGCCCCACGTGGGCACTTCCAACCCCCCCCCCACTTCCTGTCCCAATCTGTCATTTCCGTTCCCCGTGGCGTGACTTCCGGTTTCACTTTCCCTTTGGACCCCCAATTCTGCTTTTAGTTTCACTTTTACTTCCTTTCATCTGGAAGACCTCAAGTTTGCCCCCCCCCCACTTTCACTTTCACTTTCACTACCGCCCCCCGACTTCCGCTTCAGATTCCAACTTCCGGTTCCATCTACCTCCATTTCCATTCACCCTCCCCGCACGTGCCCTATGGCATGCCTTCCACTCCACCCCCTCCAACTTCCGGCCCCGCTCCCTCCACTTCCTGCTCCCGCACCTCCACACCGGAAGTGATGTCCATTCACTCCTCCTCCCTCCCCCTTCCCCGTATCCCCTGCCCCTCACGTGCCCTATAGCATCACTTCCACTCCACGCCCTCAACTTCCGGTCCCGCCCCCTTTCCCACATACCGGAAGTGGTGGCCGTGATGGCCACGGGGGCGCTGTCCCCCCGAGCGTTGCGCGCGGTGATGATGACGTCATAAGTGGTGGACGGGGGGGCCGGAG
>JADANK010000821.1:0-14731 GCA_021292215.1 Lophura nycthemera
TTTTGGCCATTTTGTTTTTTATGTCCGATCCTCCCCTCAAAACATTCTTCCCATCTATTCTAAACCTTTTGCTCCCAAGTGAGAAAGAGAGCAAAGTTTCAGTGCTGCACAGACAAGGCGCTTATTAAAGAGACAGGTTGGCAGCGGTGCTCAGGCATAGGGCTCATCCCAGTAGGTGTACTGACTGGAAATTTGTGTCCTCCCTGCTCTGCACTGCATCCCCTTGTTCCTTCCTACAACCCTTTTTGTCACACCTTTCACCTTTCCCTAAACATTCATTAAAATGTGTGCATTTTATGTCATATATGTATATGTCCCTCAGTTAGGAGCTGAAGAGTTCTGGACCTCCTTCTTGTCTCCCTTTTTCATTACTGATTGCGGCCATTCTGTGCTTTGTTTATCAGTTTCCCCCTAAATAGCCCTTCCCTTTAAGCTGAATAGTGACTTGATCCACAGATGAGGCAGTAGCCCTCACAGGAAACACAGCTTACAGTGGCCTTTGCTGAAACTGCACCTCACTGCCAGAGGCCCTGAATCCCCTCACACAGTCTCGTAGTCTGAAAACAGAGCTACTGTGGGGACCGCTTGAAAGTGTCTGTGACCTCGAGATGCCGTGCTCGTGAAGGTGTGCAGCTGGAACGCCTCACTGCGAAGGATGCCGAGCAGTGCGAGGGACACGTTCCATGTCAGCAACGGCAGCTCGGGCGGGGCGGGAGGGAGGAGCGGCAGCGCCCCCTGCGGGCCCGGACGGCACTGTGCCCCCGCCCCGCCCAAAGCGGTTCGTGCCCGGCCGCAGCCCCGGCTTCGCTCCCCGTGGGTTCACGGCGCAGTAATACACCGCCGCGTCGCCGAGCCGGGGCCGGGCGAGCCACAGGGCGCTGGAGCGGCGGTCTGCCGACACCAACACCTGCCCCTCCGGATCCCGCACGTTCTTCGACTCCTTCAAGGCGCTCGCGATGAATGCGGGTCCTCGGCCAGGGAGCTGACGGTACCAGTGGATGTACTCGTTGGACTGTATACTGGGGTGTGAGCAGGTGATGTTGATGCCGGTGTCCTCGCTGGTCTCTACGGACGACTCCTGCTGCACCTGAGCTCTGCTCACAGTCGCTGCGGGGAAGAAAAGAAGATCCCACTCAGAAAATTCAATTGCTCCAACAGGGAATGTCAGATGAGATCCAAAGCAGGTGGAAAAGCGATTGAGAGGAAAAGGCTGTGCAGGATGCAGCAGTGGGGAAAGAGGGATTTCGCAAAATGAAACGCAGCAGTTCAGAAAGAAAGGGAAGAACGGTGGAAAAAAAGGTGGACAGAGACCTCTGGAGACAGCCGGAAGGATGCAGCTGGAGCGTGGGTGGGGGCACGAGATTGGAAAGAAACGCGGACGGCAAAGGGGCGTGGCGGCGCCGGACCGCCCCGGCCCGCCGCGGCCCCACGCAGTTTCGGCCCCGACAGGCCGGCCGCCCCGCGCACCCAGGAGCAACCGCAGCCGCCCCGCCAGCCCCGCGTCCCGCCACTATCCGCAGTCCCCCGCTCCGCCGCCGCGCACGTGCCTCGCGGCCCCCGCCGCCCCAGGCTCTGCTCCGCCCGCGCGCCTATCCTCCCCGCCGCCGCCGCCAGCTCTCGCCCCGATGAGCTGCGCCCTGCTCGGCGTCACTCGGGCTTGCGCCGGGCGGCGAGTAGCTGGGCGCCTTTGTGCGGGTAGCGGGGTTTGGGCTCTGCGTGTCCTGCAGCGTAGGCGGAGAGCTGAGGAACTGCTGCGAAAGCCCCTTCAGTACAGGAGAAAGCAGCTGCTCGCCTTCAGTGTCCCCAGCGAGTGGGGCAGGCGGTATCACAGACGGGACTGGAATGGTCGGGGAGTGCAACGCGGCCGAGACCTGTTCCCCCGCTGTGCCAGGTGATGCCGCAGATCCGAAGCCCGGCAGCGGGAACGGGTCGTGTGCTGCTGCCCGGGAACGCGGCACCCCGAGAGCTCCCCGAGCCCCGGGTCCCGCAGGCTGCTGCTGCCCATGGCGCTGATGTCGCCGCTCGACGAGCCCGAGAAAGGATGGCAGCGGGGCCGAGAAGGGCGGCTGGGAAATTGGAGCATCAGGCTTTGAATGTGTGGGAGAACCTGAGAGGGAACATGGAAGCACGGTTACAGTGTCCCTGACAGTGTTCAATAGGATCGAAAGCTGAGCCCGTATCTCAGAGACATCCACACCATAAGATCTCGTTTTTGGAGGATTCAAACCGACTCCAGCTGCACGTGCTAAACCCCACATCTCTTTCACCCTTGGCAGTACATCCGGGTGGTTATGGGGATAGAAACTGCCCCTGCCACATTTGGTTGTGGCTCAAAAACCACCCCTGTTCCGTTAGAGAATCATGGACCCCTCTTCTTGTAGCAGCACACAGGACATGTCAGGGACATCTTCAGCCCCAGTCTGGCTCCTCGATTTGGCACCAAACCCACTCATGCCACTCTCCCCAGTTAAGTGCTAATTTATCCATCCAGTGTGCACAGGACAGAGTGAGGTGCTGCAGAGTTAAGAAAAGATTCATTAAGAGGACAGGACAGACTGTGATGATGAGTCACTGTCTCGCTCCGATTTATAGGAGGGAGAGGAGGTTCTTTTAGTATCTATATCCCCGGGCGTGAGGATTAAGGAACAAGGTTTAAAATGTTGGTCACCAGTTTATTACAGATGTTAATTTGGGAGATGGGGGAAGGAAGGACGGACGCTATTAGGAATTAGGGGAATGGGGAAGGGAAGGCGGGCGATAGAAAAAAGAAGGTAAGAAGAAGAAGCAAGGAGTCTTTTATATGAAAGCAATGAGGGACATAGTCACCACCTTTGATCCACAAGCTAGGTTTGGTATTTCAGTTATTGATATTCAGATAGTCGGTGGGTCAAATCGGGTGTTTGTTGTTCTTTTACAACGGACGATGGCGACGATGGCGACGACAACACGATGGGATGATGGCCCCTTTTCAATGCTTTCAAAGTGGTCGGAGTCAGCTGTCCGTTGGAGTGACAGACTCAAATCCAAAGTGGTTGAGTCCAGCTCTCCTTGGAGTGGCAGCGGTTCCTTGCCTCTGGGAGCTTAGCGGAAACGTCCTTTGTTCCTATCTATCCGGGCCTTTGCCAGCAGATAAGAGGGAGCAGAGAGGCGCCAAGTGTATCTTGCCTTCACAGGATACAGTGGCAATCATCATCCCCCAGTTTCGCCATAGCGAGCGGAGTTATTTAGTCACAGGCCCAAGATCTTTCTGCAGTAAACACTCCTAGCACTATCTTCTGAAAGGCAAACAGCTAAAATTGTCCCACACAGTGGTGTTGATTGCCACACACGGCAACCCATCGACGCATTTCCTAGACAAGTCACAAGAAATACCTCAGAAAGCAAAGCTTTTGAGAGCCAAAAAAACAGAAGAAGATTCGCACACCACCCCGTGCTCAAAGATTGCTTGAATGAAGCATAAGTGACCATCCATGGTGGGGAGGAAAAGAAAAGGGAGAAAAGAAAACCAGCAAAGAAGCAAGAGGGAAGGAGGAGGGGGGGGAGAAAGGGGGAAGCTTAAGCATTAACACACTTATACAAAAGATTTCTTGGCTTGGTTACAAATGTTTGCCCTGATCTGTTGGACTTTTCATTTCATCATCAGTTTAAGTGATTCAAAGTACATGGAGGATACAACGCGTTGTATAAGTTGGATGAAACATGGAATCATACAAGGTCAAACATAAGAGTTGCAACAACACACAGTTATATAAAAAGGACACGTTTCACCATGGGCAATTTGTTTAGCAAATTTTTACAATTATCATTCAATTTTTAGACAACAAGTAGAGTCATTCTGAATTTGCCACAGACACCACCACATTGACTCTTTCAGAGGAGTGAAACAAATTTTGTATGAATAAAATGTAGAAAGTGAAAGAGAACAACGCATTCATTTGGCTATAAATGTACATTTAACAAAACAATAATAATAAATAAATAAAGTAAAATAGATAGAGCTATCTGTGTCAGGCTCTTTCCCCACCGCAGGAACTCCCAGTGAAAGCCCAAGATCCAGATGGGAATTCCTTCAAGTAGAGTTTGTGTTTAAGAAATAGTCATACAAATTTACGACTTCAGTGTAATTCCCAAAAGCCATAATATTTTTCTAAGAATGATTTAAGTGTCATGAAACTCTCCACTGTGAGCATTCCAAAAGCAATTCAAATGCTGAGAGATATAAATACTAGTTCGACAAATTTTCAATTATTGATTACAGTCTAGCAAGAACATTTCACAGGATAGTGTGTGAAAGGATACCACCCACAGTTAGAAACCTCAAAGAGGGGGAATCCCAGAAACATACACATCCTCCCTTATCAAAACTTATGGTAACTTTCCAACAACCGGTTTGGATGGAACTCCGTGGACTGGTGGATAACTGAAAAGCATCAGTGCAAAAGGCTTTATAGATAGTTTCTTTCGTGACCACATCCTAACACATATTAGATGGGTCCCTATGATTCATTCCCAGTTTGTATGAATTTGGAAACACTTGAGGGTTACATGGCAAATCATAAACATTTGTAAAAAAGGGGTGAAGAAGGGATCAAAAGAATGCGATCACATGTGCAGGGAGATCAGTAAGCCAGGATTACCCTGAGAAAAACTCTGAACCCAGTTGTGAACTTTGAAAACAGATCCCAGAACTGATATCAGTTACCACCCCGCACTCACAACGACCAAAACATAACACTATTGCAAACCAAAAAAGGTAATCAAGAGGGATATTCTAGTCTATTCTAAAGCATGATCAATCTTCAAGTATTTCTGCCAACAAAAACACACAAATGGTTAAATCAGCTAGTAAGTCGTTTTGGCTTCTGTCAAGGTCCCACGCGGATCTTCTATAAAATAAAACCAGACACCAACTTGCCCTTTTTGGGCTTTGTTAATGTGGTTAAAAAATGAGGGAACAATCCAGCAAGTGTTGATTTCATATTCCTTCTTCGGGGTGTCTTTAGCCTTCCAAGGATAATTGTTAAGGGATTCCGTTAAGGTTAGGGAAACTGGCTTCAGGCTAGCTGAGTCAATCAACACAGTCTAGTCAGGGAGATAAAAGGGTTTCCCTTTGTTGTGAGCTTTCTAATACATCCACTCTTCACCACCCCCACCCCGCTCACTTGGGAGGGGCGAAGACATCATTTTTCCAATGGCTTGGACAGCCATTCAGGTTCCCTGGGAGAGGCCCTAGGACCTGTGGTTTTTGCTTTTCTCAAGATTCCTGAGCTTTTGTTCTGGCCACCAATTAACTAATTTCTCTAACTTGACAGTGGCTAATCCATGCATCAACAATCTCGTGGAACACCCTTTAGCCCAGCCCAGTGTCCAGAGACAATAGGTTTGAGAATGATCAATATTTCGCCTAACATTTGTACTGGCAATGAAGAACCTGCCAGTCCCACTGATCTTTGGGCTAGGGTGGCCTGGGGGCAAGGCGGACCGCTGCAAGTCTTATTCCCCTAGGCTCAACAAATTTAACTGGAGGAAGAAACCACTGCCCATATTTTCGTTCTCCCATAGTTAAAAATTAACTCTGTGGGCAAGAACTCCCCCCCCGCCAGCCATGTTACCAGTACTGTTGAACCCTGACTGCAAGATGGTTGGGGGTTACTTTTCCTTCCAACGCTAGCCCGGGCTCTACTCTCCCTCTTCCATGAGGCATTACCCTGTATTTTTTTCGCTTGCAGTTGTATACCGATAGGTTTTTAACGACTCCTGGAAGGCCCCTAATTAGGGGCCGGTCAAGTCCTTTCAGGGATCGACAGCAATCATCATAGGTGACTCATGGTTTGGGCTGAAAGCTTCCTAGATCATATCATCATTTGAGACAAGCAGCCTTTGAAAGCACTCTCTGCTAAATGATCAACGGTTCCAATAATAGCAAAGAGGATCTCCCCTTTCTAAAGGGGTGTTTTTGTTGGTTTTGAAGAACCAACCTCCCAATAGGCAGCCCTCTGTGTTAAAGGACCAGGGAGCACTATTTGTGTGCCAGTAGTGAGAAGGGAGTGTGAAGAAAAAATATCCTGTCCCCAATAACCCTCCACTTATCCTTTTCCTGTTAGGCAGAATCCTGGGCTCCACCAGTGAGGCTTACCCTCCATAACATACTCTGTGTCAGATTCTTTGGAGAACGGCTAAAAATCTTTTTCAATTTTGCTAGTTCAATGGCTGAGAAGGGAATTTCCCTTAAACATTCACCTGAGGATCTAGATCCTCATTGTTATCGAGAATGTAAATAGCAGTGTTTTTTATATCAAAGGCGCAAATGGGGCTATTGGCATTTCTAATTTAACTAGCTTTTCCTTTTGTTGTAGTTCCTCCTGAGGAAAAGTTTTTTCTTGAGGCAAACTATGGGTGACAGTACTGTTGGCATGCTTAGAACCGGGTAACAGTTTCCGTAAAAGCCATTTTGCAAAAAAGCCGAATTAACTTTCTCCTCACGTTCTAATTGTTTCCCTCAAGGTGCACGTATTTGATCCTCGCAGAGGTTTTTACCACTCTATGTGTTACTTTAACTGATTCCGTGAGTGGCTTGTATAGTTTGTTGGGTTTCTGCCGAACCGCTTTTCATCTCGAACGCCAACGGCAGCTTTTTAAAGCAGCCCCAAGTTCTGCCACAAATACGACTTTCCTCGCTTTGTTCCGGCCCTCGGGTACGAGCCGTCCTAATATTGTACAGAACAAGGCGCAAGGGGAAACGAATACGGTCAGAAACACTCGGCAAGTATAAACATTTTCTGTCGTGCCCATCCACACCTGAGAAAGGAGGAAGAGCACCATGTTTTTCTAAAAAATCAAATAGTAACATCTTCCACTTTTATGGTGGCAATGCTGTCACTCATTTTTCAATACGCTGAAAGATCTACACTAAGGAGAGAGGAGGTAGACGTATCAAAAGTTCAGGTAACTCCTTACCTCCCCCCCAGAGAGGCACACAACACCTACTAAAGAAATGCAAATGCTCCAATCACGCTTCCCTTCCTCCGAGGGAAGCACACAAAAGGAGTTCAAATGTCACACTTAAAAGTTGCAAGATACTTAAAATCACAAAAATGCAGAGAGGGCTTACCGAGGAGGCCCACACATATCAAAGTTAATTCTAACGTCCGCGGCGGTATACCATAAAAGGTAAAGTTTTCAGAATATGGAGCGGCTTCCTGAAAGGATTCACGTTTAAGTGTTTCAAAAATATCGCTCCAATGCAACTCCAGGAGGTAAGCACAAAAAAGTTCAAGACTATAGCTGGAAGGACAACACTCTCAGACGGTGGGATCCTGTCCGTGACGCCATTAAATAAAACGTCTCGCCTCCGAGTAAGAGGAGGGAGAGGAGGTTTCTTTTAGTATCTATATCCCCGGCGTGAGATTAAGGAACAACGGTCAAATGGTTTGGTTCCGACCCAGTTTATTACAGATGATTAAATTAGGAGATGGGGAAGGAAGGACGGACGCTATTAGGAATGAAAGGTAATAGGGAAGGGAAGGAGGGCGTAAAACGGTAATAAATAAGAAGCAATGATTCTTTATAGTAACAAGAGGGACATCGTACACCCCCTGGATCCAGCGAGGTTTGTAGTTTTCAGTTATTGATCTTCAGTAGCGGGGGTCTCGGTGTTTTTTCTGTTGACAACGACGAGGGGCGACGCAACGACGGAATGGTGAGATGGACCCTTTTCAATGCTTTCAAAGTGGGCGAGTCAGCGGTGCTGTGGAGTGACAGCTCAAATCCAAGTGGTTGAGTCAGCTCTCCTTGGAGGGCAGCTTCTTGCTCTGGGATATTAGCGGAAACCTCCTTTGTTCCTATCTTCCTGCCTTGCCAGCAGATAAGAGGGAGGCAGAGAGGTGCCAACGTGGGTTCTTGGCCTTCACAGGATACAATGGCATCATCCCCCAGTTTCCCATAGCCGGCCCTGGAGTTATTTAGTCACAGGCCAGATCTCCGCAGTAAAACACTCCTGAGGCACTATCTACTGAAGGCAAAACAGCTAAAAAATTGTCCACACAGTGGTGTTTGATTGCCACACAGGCAACCCGTCACTCATTCCTAGACAAGTACAAGAAGACCTCAGAAAGCAAGCTTTGAGCCAAAAAAACAAAGAAGGATTCTCACAGTCACGTGGCTCAAACAGGTATTGAGAGGTCCCTTGCTTTACACCACTCTGGCACTCCTTATATGTTCATCTCTTTCTCTGAATGTTCTGAGTAAGGGAAGGACAAGATAAGGATTAACTCTTGTTTAGGAATGTAGGTAAGCACGATGTGTGGTCAGATAAGAAAAGGGCATCTGGCAACTCTTTGACATAAGGAATGGGCAGGGTCGGATTACTTCTGTCAGAGGACAATGTGTCCTTCTCCCATGCAAAAAAAACCCCCACTGCTCATGGCCGGACTGTAGTTGATAAGAAACGGAAGTAATGAATATGCATGTGAATTCCACTGATTGTGTAGTCGTTCCGGGCCTATTCTGTAACCAAGCTTCTTCCTTAACGGCGGTTGCAAGTTTTTGGAGGAGCTATCCCCCTTGCACCCAGCTTGGCCGCCAAATGCCTGAATAAAACCTACCTGCTTTATAACCTAAAACTCTGGGTTATAGAGTTTGATTCCGCAAATCAATTTGGCAACCCCAGATGGGACAATCTCTGTTCGGGGCTGCAGGACCAGTTGAGGAGGGGGGGGGACGGCCTTTGGCGCGCCCTGAGAATTCTTGGAAGGACTCCCCCTTCTCATCTGATCACTGGCGGGAAGACAAGGACCATCTGGCAGCGGACCAGGTACGTTTAAAAAGGGAAGGCTCCGTAAGGCGTACGCGGGAGCAGGGGACTCCGTAAGACGTGGCGGGGACGCCCCACGCGGGAGGGTTTTACCCTGAGGATGGACTAGTCCAGAGGTACGGGACGGGAAAGGTAATTACCAGAGGGGCAACTATCGTAAAGCTATATCTGAATTCCAGGGATTTGTGGGTTCGAGTCCCACCTCTGGCTAGCACTTGGAAGCTAGACAACGCTTGGGCATTAGTAATCACGATTCAAACAATCTGGAACTCACGCTAATTCTAGAGATTGTGGTTAGAGTCCCACCGGGGTTAGCGAGGTATAGTGCTGATACTTGCCAAATGATAACCACTCATTGTAGCCGCGGTGGTAGGAATGGTAATCTGCGCCAGTTGTTATCATCTGCTGTAAATGTCCAGTACTGTGTATTTGAATAACTGTTATTGATATTTTGGGATATTCCTTTAAACATACGAACTAAGGTGGTACCTGAGCTAGCCAAACCTAAGTGTCGGAATGAGTGTGGTGTGATTGAGACGTAGCTAAGCTACGGGCCGAAAGTGGAGTCCCGAACCGCGGTTCGTTCCCCGCGAAGGGAAACGGCCGGAGACGGACGAAGCGGAAGGTTTGTTAAATGTCTTGTTTGTCTACCCAATTTCTTTGTATGAATTGTTTTTGACAAAATTGGAAAAGGGATCCAACAATTTTAGTGTGAAGGCAAATGAGCGTTTTGGAGTGGGATGAATATGGAAATACACATGTCGTGAGCTACAGGGACGGGCCAGAGGAAAGGTGTATATTTCACCAAACAAATGTGTGTTGCCCAGATTATGTAATACTCTGTTTAGCTTGTAAAGAGACATATCGAGGGGATTGGCGTTATTCGTGCCCGGAGTGTGAATACGAGTGGTGGAACGAGTTCTGGGGATTGTTTTTGGGAAATTTTAGAGTACTGAGAGTTACTTGTGGAAACATTAGGGCAATAACAAACCAGTGAGACAACATGATGGGAGGGTCACAGGGAAAGGAAATACCTAAAAGAACACCCTTGGATGTTTCTGGCATATTGGCGAGATATTGGCAGGGGGACCTGGGGCACTCTAAGTAAGAAAACTCTGATAAAATATTGTAATCAATGGTGGTTAATGTATAAAATTGGATGGATGGGGAAAAGTGGCCCCTAAACGGACATTGATGGTTCTTTACCCTCAGGAAATCATCCTGAATGGCAAGGAGAATGTGGATGTGGGGCACCACAAGATCCTCTAGTGATGAATGGGGAAGAAATACAACTCATTTATGTAATATTGTGTTCTGTTTGCAAGGAGATGTGTGAGGGAGGGGGGGTCAATCAGTGCTGTTTCTGTGGTGAGGTGGTTTATAAACCAAATGACACAGAATGTTAAGGAAAGTTATATGGTATTAAGGGTATTTATGGAAACTGAAGAACTGTATGGTTAGATTTGTGCATTTCGAAGGGAATGAGACAACTGTTTGATGGTATAAGAAGTGTAATTGTTAATGGTATAGAATTGAGTGTAACTGCAAGTGTAACTGAGGGTAACAAGGAAAAAGGGTTAAAGAGAAAGTGGTTAATCCTTGTGGCGTGAGAGCAACCCCCGCACCGTTCCCCAGCGAGCAGTACTTGGTGTGAGAGAGAGAGCCGGGGACGGAGACTGCTGTACTTGTGAAGGGAAGTGAGAAAATAGCCTAAACCCGAAATCCCAGTGTTAGACTGGAAGCCTCTGGAGAGGAGGAGGTAAAACTGAAATATGATGTTTAATAGTTTATGTAATGATGAGAGTTTGGAAAGTGAAAAGTTTGGGAAGGACACAGGCTGAGGAGGCAAGGATGAGCAGGGTGTGACGGGATGTAGAGGTGAACGATATGAAGGACAAACAAACAAACAAAACTGATTGAGAAACAGAGATAGTAAGGGAAATTGGGAAAACAGCAGCTGTTACTGTCGCAGGCGCTAGAGCAGGGTGTAGGATCCAGAGATCCACTCGAGAGAGGGGAAGGGGGGGGCTGGAAGAGCCCAGGGAGGCTCCGCCCCACTGCAATGAAAGTAATGTGTGAATTGCTGAGAAAGAGGGAACCGCCTCTGGTTTGCAAAAATGAAGGAATGGGAATTTGGGAAGTTTACCCTAGCAGATTCCCTGGTTAAATTCAGCTGGGAGCGAATAAAGAGGTAAAGAGATTAAATTCAGTAGAGAAAATTGGAGCTAAGTTCAAGCAAGACCAATTGATGGAAAATTTTAAGTCTGGCTTTAACACAAACGGGAAAGCAATGTTAACCCTGAAGTTAGGTAAATCCTTAATCGGGTATACACAGGATTGCAGGCATCAGGAATGCCTGGCAGAGCCAAAAATGCAGCCCAATAAAAGTTAAGCTAAAGACGGGAGCCAGCCCAACCAGGGTAAAGCAGTGCCCTTTGAGGATACAAGACTGTAGGAGGATAAAAGAAATACTGGCAAGAATTACAGTTTGGTACAAGATTTGAGGGCAATTAATAGAAATGTTGAAGATATGCAACCCATGGTGTATATCTTTATTAACCAAGTTAAGGAATAAGTAGGTGGGGTTTACCGTTCTGGATTTAAAGTAACCTTTTTCTGCCTGGTTTTTGCCAAAAGGAAGTCTAAAATTATTTGCCTAATAATAATAAAATTCAGCTAACCTGACAGTGTTACCAGGGTTGTGAGAACAGCCCAGTGATTTTTGAGAACTGGTCACTCGTGAACATATGTGGATACTACAGTAACAAAGGAGGACTGTGTACAGTGGACTGTGAGTTTGCTGAATTTTTCTTGACTTAAATGGCTATCAAGTTTCTCAACAGAAAGCAGAACTGATTCAAAGAGAAGGAAGCAGTTTGCTGAACACCCAGAACAACAAACGCAGAGCTCCCCCAAGCCAGCAGTGTGCACTGCATGGAGACGTCTATGCCAGTTGGTCAGACCTACAGGGGAACCATTGGACACGCTGAGGACGGAAACAGCTTTGTGAGACAAGGAAACTGTAAGGGCAGGACATGCAAACTGCCTACCTGAACGAGGTATTGAAGCAAAACCATTACCTGTGGGGATTCTGCCAGAAGGCTGAAAATAACTGCCTTGACAAGAACTAAATCTTACACACATGGAAAACAAATTCCAGCATGATGAAAATTCAACCAAGAGTGGCGTGGCTGTTATAAACATTGTAAAGGACAGCAGAAGAGTGACACTGTACAGGCAACTGGGAACATGATGGTGGATCAGGTGGCAAAACAGGCAGCTGAAGGAAAAGAATTGGGAACTGGCCTTTAATTCCTGACGGTAAACTTAAAATATTTGAACCTTAATCAGACCTATAAGGTAATTTAGAGAGGGAAGGAATTTATTGATTTAAAGGGAAGAGGCAAGCTGACAGGTGGGTCACACCCAGATGACCATTGTTGTGCCCTTTATTATTTTTATAGAAATTGATTCTAAGGGAAATAATAAAACATATGGGTACAGACATCAGAAGTAACGTACCAGTCCTAGTGCCAGGAACAGGGTACAAGTGGGGCTTGTTGGGAAGGGGAATCTTTTAGGACAACCATTGTAAATTGATTTTTTTCAGAACTGCCAAAAAAGGGGGTTTCGGTACCATGCTGTTTTAACAATACCCTTTTCCGGGTGGCCAGAAGCTTCCCTTGCAGACCAATAAGCCAAAGAAATAAACCAAGGTATTGCTGCAGGAGATTATACCAAGGTTTGGTGGTCCTGCAACAATACCCTTCAACCAGGGAACTCACTTTATTGTAGAGATTGTCCAATAGGTCAGTAAGCATTGGGAAATTAATCACAGGTTTGTAAAAGGGCCCAGGAAGCTGGACTATCCTGGCCACAGTTGTGCCTTTGGCTCTCCTTAGGAACCTAGAGCCAAAGAGGGTTAAGCTTTCAAAATGCGGTACAAAAGGCCTTATGTTGTACAAACAGGATCTCTACCCAGGTAGGGAGTGAAATACGAGCATATGGTAAGTCTACAAGAACAGCTTCAGGAAATAGAGAAACTGGTTCTAGGAAATAGAGCCCAAGGCCCTTGACGGCTTGATCCCTCAAATAATCCAAAGACAGTAATATGGGCTCTTATAATTGTTAGAAATGTTAATTTGATTAAGTGCAGCATCTGATGTAAATGTTTATCCACTCTAGAGATAATAGAGAACGCAACTGCTGATGCAATCAAAGCATTACAAGTTGAGATTTCAGGCTAGTAAGGTTGTATTAAAAAATAGAATGGCATTGGATCTCCTAACAGCCAAAGAAGGAGGGGTTTGTGTTGGATAATTAATCAGAGTTGCCTGTGCTTATGTAGATAAAGTCAAAGGATAGAGACTGATCTACATGGAATATGGGAGCACACTAAATTACTTCATCAGGTAACGATGGATGACACCTCATTAGGATTCACAGAATTGTGGGAAAAAACTTACCAGCTGTTACCTAACTTTACATGGCTAAAGCAACTCTTTGTGGCTTGTATTGTTATAACATCTTGCTCATTTTATGTGTGTTGCGATGAGATTGTGCATTATGGATATGTAAAACTTCTGGGAATAGTTATGAGGAGTGGAAAAAGCACAAGCTAAGGCAGAAAGTGGAAAGTGGGAGTTATTTCAAAACTTCCCTTTTACCGAATAGAGCAATTTAGCAAAAGAATTTGCTAGGATCAAGAAAAGGGGGGAATTGAGTAAGGGAAGGACAAGATAAGGATTAACTCTTGTTTAGGAATGTAGGTAAGCACGATGTGTGGTCAGATAAGAAAAGGGCATCTGGCAACTCTGTTGACATAAGGAATGGGTCAGGGTCGGATTACTTCTGTCAGAGACAATGTGTCTTCTCCCATGCAAAAAAACCCCCACTGCTCATGGCAGGACTGTATGTTGATAAGACAGGAATGTAATGAATATGCATGTGAATTCCACTGATTGTGTATTCGTTCGGCCTATATCTGTACCAAGCTTCTTCCTTACGGCGTGCAAGTTTGGAGGAGCTATCCCCCTTGCACCCAGCTTGGCGCCAAATGCTGAATAAAACCTACCTGCTTTATAACCTAACTCTGGGTTATAGAGTTTGATTCCGCAAATCAGTTCCAACTAGCAATTCTGTAGGTCTGTCTCACACCAGTCCCCATCCATGTTCTGATTCACAGCTGCATCTCCTGCAAAGGTCAGATTTGTCTTCCTGGAAGTGGCCTGGTGGTTTCTCAATACCTCATCAGCTGGTGTGAATGGTGAGATTTATTTCTTCCCATCATTTCCAAGTACTCCTTTGATGTCTGTCCCTATATGCTTCTTGTCTGGCTCTCTTTTTGTCTCATCCTATTTCACGAGGTCCTGACAGCTCTTCCCAGTCAGGGATCCTCCACACACATGCTTATAGTGCACCTTGTCCAGTCATGGAGAGCATTAATGGGAAGCTGAAGACTACAGGTGCAGCACTGATCCCTGAGAGACTCCTTAATAAATTCCTGTCCCCAGCTGCACTCTGAACAGCAGTCATAGCAGTTTGAGCCCAGCATATCATCTGGATTTCTACTTACATAATTATGCATTAACCCACGCCATAACTCACCCTTTTGGTTGCGAGGGGGCTACACAGCAGGCAGTTGAAACGATCATGCCGAAATCTAATCACATAGCAATCACTGCCCTCAATTTTTTCACTCTCTATGTAATCTTGTATAGGATGCAATGAGGTTGCTCAGGCACGATTTACCCTCTGTACAACCACATTGGCTGTTGCTTAATTCTGTGCTGTGTTTTGTGCTCTTAGCAATAGCATCTGAAGACATTTCCTCTGTAGGAAAGGAGTGAAGGGCATACAGTTTCTTCCACTTTATGAAGATGGCTGTGATCCCTGTATTAAATTGATTTTCTTTTTTTT
>JADANK010000822.1:0-14887 GCA_021292215.1 Lophura nycthemera
GGGGGGGGGGGGGGGGGGGGGGGGAAAAAAAAAAAAAAAAAAAAAAGTGAAGAAAAAGGCGACGCAAGGGAAAGCAGGAACGAGAAGAAAGGCGACGCACGAAAAGAAAGTCGACGCAAGGGAAAGTTGTAACGGGAAGAAAGGCGACGCAAGCAAAGAAATGCGACTCAAGGGTAAGCACTAACGGGAAGAAAGGCGACGCATGGTAAGAAAGACGACGCAAGGGAAGAACGGAGACGCAAGGGAAAGCAGGAATGGGAATGAAGGCGACACAAGGTAAGAAAGGAGACACAAGGGAAGAAACGTGTCGCAAGGGAGAGCAGGAACGCAAGGGAAGAAAGGCGATGCAAAGGAAGCAAGGCGATGCAAGGGAAAGCAGGAAAGGGAAGAAAGGCGAAGGAAGGGCAGAAAGGCGACGCAAGGGAAAGCAGGAATGGTAAGAAAGGCGACGGAAGGGCAGAAAGGCGACGCAAGGGAAAGCAAAAATGGGAAGAAAGGCGACGCAAGGTAAGAAAGACGACGCAAGGGAAGAATGGCGCCGCAAGGGAAAGCAGGAATGGGAAGAAAGGCGACGCAAGGGAAAGCAGGAATGGGTAGAAAGGCGACGCAAGGGAAGAAAGGCGATGCAAGGGAAAGCAGGAATGAGAATGAAGACGACACAAGGTAAGAAAGGAGACGCAAGGGAAGAAACGTGTAGCAAGGGAGGGCAGGAACGGTAAGAAAGGCTTCGCAAGGGAAGAAAGGTGACGTTCCGGCAAGAAGGAAGGGGAAAAAAGGCGATGCAAGGGAAGAAAGGCAACGCAAGGGAAAGCAGGAACGGAATGAAATGCGACGCTAGGGAAGAAAGGCGACGCAAGGGAAGAAAGGCGACGCAAGGAAAAGCAGGAACGGGAAGGAAGGCGATGCACGGGAAGGAAGGCGACGCAAGGGAAAGCAGGAACGGGAAGAAAGGCGACGCAAGGGAAGAATGGTGACGCAAGGGAAAGTTGAAACGGGAAGAAAGGCGACGCACGGAAAGAAAGACGACGCAAGGGAAAGCTGGAACGGGAAGAAAGGCGACGCAAGGGAAGAATGGCGACGAGCAAGGGGAAAGCAAGGAACGGGAAGAAAGAGGCGATGCACGGGAAGGAAGGCGACGCAAAGGGAAAGCAGGAACGGGAAGAAAGAAAGGCGCGACGCAAAGGGAAGAATGGCGACGCAAAGGGAAAGCCAGGAACGGGAAGAAAGGCGACACAACGGAAAAAAAGAAAAGACGATGCCAAGGGGAAAAGTTGGTTAAGGAACGGAAGAAAGGGGCGAAACGCAAGGGAAAAAAGCGGAAAAGGTAAGAAAAGAAGGCCACGACGCAAGGGTAGAAAGGCCGAACGGCAAAGGAAAAGCCCAAATGGGAAAGAAAGGGCGACGCAAGGGGGAAAATAAGGCCCGACGCCAAGGGAAAAAAGAAAAGGGGGGCCCCGACCGCCCAGGGAAAAGCAAGCAAGGAAACAGTAAGAAAAAGTGACGGAAGGGTTTAGAAGGGGGCGAACGGCAAGGGGAAATAAAATTTGCCCCGAAACGCAAAGGGGAAAAGCAATGAATCAGGAACCCCCCCCAACCCCCCCCCGAAAGGGAAAAGACGCAAAAGGGGGGAAGAAAGAAAGACGCAAAAGGGAAGAAAGGCCCCGTCCCGGCAAAGGGGAAGAAAAGGCGACAGAAAAGGAAAAAGCAAAAAAAAAGTAAACGGAAGAAAAGCGACGCCCAGGGAGAGCCCAGGGAAACGGAAAAAAGAAAGGGGCGCGACGACCACAACGGAAGGAAAGCCGACCCCGCCCCAAGGGGAAAAAAGCCGGAAACGGAAAAAGAAAAAGGCCCCCCAAGCCCCGAAACAAGGGGAAAGAAAAGGGTGACGCCTCGGGAAAAAAAGAAGGAAGGGGGAAAAAAGGCCCGAACCACAAGGGAAAAGAAAGGGTTGGAAAAGCAAGAAAATTTAAAAGCAAGGAAGCCAGGGAAAACGGGAAGAAAGGCCAAAACGGGCCAAAGGGGAAAAAAAGAGGGGTTTGACCGCAAGAGGAAAAAGCGGGAAAAAAACGAGAAAGAAAGGGGAAAAAGGCGACGCACGAAAAGAAAGTTCCCGACCCCCCCCACCACCCCCCCACCCGCAAGGGGAAAGTGTTGTGTAAACGGGAAAGAAAGGCCCGAACGCAAAAGGGAAGAAAATGCGGACGCAAGGGTAGCCAAACGAAACCGTGAAAAAAGAAAAGGAAAGACCAGCAAGGTAAAAGAAAAGACCGACGCAAAAGGGGGGGAAGAAAGGGCCGTTCCGCCAGGGAAGCGAGGCCACCGACGCCAAGGGGGAAAGCAGGAATTGAAGAAAAGAAAAGGAAGGCGAACGCCCAGGGAAAAGGCCCAGGAAAAACGGGGTAGAAAAAGGCCGACGGAAATGGGAAAAAGAAAGAAAGAAACGCAAGGAAAGCATGGAACAGGAAAGAGAGGCGACGCCAGGAAAAGAAAAACACGATGATGCCCCAAGGAATAAAAAAAGAACGGAAAAAAAATGGTTAAAAAAGAAAAAGGCGAACGCCAGGGAAAAGAAAGGAAAGACAATAAGGAAAATGCGCAGAACCCGCAAGGGGAAGGAAGGGCGGACGCACCGGGGGGAAAAAAGTAGGGGAAACGGGAAAAAAAGAAAGGCCCGAAATGCAAGGGAAAGAAATGGGACGCAAAAGAAAAGCAGTAACCGTGAAGAATTTGGCACAGGCCGCAAGGGAAGATTGTGTGGGGCCGAACGCCACGGGTTTAAAAGCAGGAATGGGAAAAAGGAATGGCGACGCACGGGAAAAAACGGAAGGGCGACGCCAAAAGGGGGAAAGCCGGGCAACACGGTAAAGGAAAAACCCGACAACAAAGGGAAGAAAAGGGCCCCGGCGCAAAAGGGAAAAGCAAAGGAAAGGGGGAAAATGAAGGCAAACCACATGGTTAAGAAAAAGGCCGACGCCTTAGGGAAAAAGAAAAGGCGTCGCAAAGAGAAAAAGCAAGAAAAAACGGGAAAGTAAGGTGGGAACGAAAAAAGGAAAAGCCAGGAAAAAACCCAGAAAGAAAGGCCCAACGCCAAAGGGAAAAAGGCCCCAGGAAACGAGAAAGAATCCGAGCACAAAGGGGAAGAAAGGGCCCGACGCAAGGGAAAAAAGCCACCAGGAAACGGAATGAAAGGCGACAACAATGGAAGACGGCTACGCAAGCGAAAGAGAGGCCGACGCAAGAAAAAAGTGAGGAAACCGAGAAGAAAGGTTTGGAAAAGCAAGACAAAAAGCAGAGAAAAATGGGGAAAGAAAGGGGGCCGACGCAAGGGAAAAAAAAAAGTTTGGGACGCGAGGAAAAAAAGCCAGGAAAAATGTTTAAAGAAAAAGGCCGATGGCAAGGGTGAAAGAAATGGGCCGATGCCAAGGGGAAAAAAGCGGAAAATTGGAAAGAAAGGCCGACGCAAGGAAGAAAGGAAGGCGAATGCCAAGGAAAGAAAAGGCGATGCAAGGGAAAGCAGGGAACGGGAAAGAAAAGGGCCCCCGAATGCAACCCCAAGAGGAAAGCAAAAGGAAAACGGGAAGAAAAAGGCCCGAACGCAAGGGAGGAAAAGGACGAATGACAAGGTTGAAAAAAGAAAGAGACGAAAAGGGGGAAGCCAGGTTTTTAAACCGCAAGGGAAACGCCAAAGGGAACCGGGAAAAGAAAAGGGCCCGGATGGGCAAGGGAAAAGGTTGGTAAATGGTTAAAAGAAAGGCCTACACAGAGGGAAAAGAAAAGGCTTTACGCAAAGGGGAAGAAAAAGAGGCTGACCGCCAAGGGGGAAAGGCCCCAGGCAAAAAAAACCCGGCAAGGGAAAAGCCAGGAAACGGGGAAAAGAAAGGGCCCTAATAAAACGCCCAAGGGAAAAAATAACAACGAACGCCAAGGGGAAAGAAAAGGTTGAACCGCCCCAAAGGGGAAGAAAAAGGGGGTGGGAACGCAAGGGAAAAGAAAGGTGCCGGACCGCAAGGGGAAAGGGCCCAAAAGGAAATTGGGAAAGAAAGGCGAACGCAAAGGGAAGGGAAAGGGGGAATGCAAGTGAAAGAAGAGGCCGGACGCCAAAGGGAAAGAAAGCAGGGAAGGAAAGCAGAAACCGCAAAGGGGGAAAAAGCCAGGAAACGAGAAAGAAAGGCCGAACGAAAGGGGAAAGAAAAGGCGAAGCACGGTAAAAGCAGGAAACCGGGAAAAAGGAATGGCGACTCAAACGGAAAGGGAAAAGAGGCCGGAACGGCAAGGGGGAAAGCCCGGACAAAACGGGAAAAGAAGCCCCGACACAAAAAGGGGAAGAAAAAAGGGCCAGCGCCCAAGGGAAAAGCGGGAAAATGGGAAAATGAAGGCCCCGTTCCAAATGGGTAAGAAAAGGCGACCGCAAGGGGAAGAAAAGGCGTTTCGCAATGTTGAAAAGGAAATGCAGAAACGGGGGAGTAAGGCCAAAAGAAAAAAGGAAAGCCCCAGGAAAAAAAAACGAGAAAGAAAAAGGGCACGCAAGGAAAGGGGCAGGAACGAGAAGAAAGGCCCCCGACCGGCGCCCGGAAAGAACGTACGAAGACAAGGGAAAGTAGGAAACGGGAAAGAAAAAGATGGGGCGCAGGGGGAATCGCAGGAAACGAGAAAAGAAAGGTTGAACCGCCAAGGGGAAAAGCAAAGGGAAAACGGTAAAAAGAAAAGGCCTACCCCCAAAAAAGGGAAAGAAAAGGAGACGCAAAGGGAAAAAGAAAGGGCGACGCAAGGGAAAAAAAAAAAAGCAAGGAAAAAAATTGGTAAGAAAAAAAGGCACGTCGCAAGGGTAAGAATGGCTAGGCAAAAGGGAAAGCAAGGAATGGGAAGAAAAAAGGCCCCCTTTACCCGCAAAGGGGGAAGAAAGCCCCCGACAACAAAGGGAAGAAAGGCGGCGCCAAGGGAAAAGTAGGGAAAAATGGGGAAGAAAAGGCCGACGCAAGGGGGGAAGAAAAGAAGGCGATGGCACAAGTGGAAGAAAGGCCGGATGCCAAGGGGGAAAGCCAAGGACCCCGACGCAAAAAAGGGGAATTGGCAGGAAACGGGTGTAAAGAAAAAAAGGGCGACGGCAAGGGTTAATAAACGCCGACCGCCAAGGGGAGAAAAAAGGCCGACGCAAAAGGGAAAAGCAGAACAGGAAGAAAGGCGACGCCAAGGGGTAAGAAAAAAACCAGACACGAAGCAAGAATAAAAAAAGGACCGGGATGTAGGCCCCCCCGACGCCAAAAGGGTGGAAAGAAAGGAAAGACCCAAGAAAAAAAAAATGGCGACGACAAAGGGAAGAAGGGCCGACGACGGGAAGTAAAGGAAAACGGGGAAAGAAAGGGGCCGATGCAAAAGGGAAAAGAAATGGACGCAAAAGAGAAAGCAGTAAAAACGTGAAAGAATTTGTGGCCGCCGCAAGGAAGAATTGGGGGCGAATGCAAGGGAAAGCAAGGAAATTTGGAGATAAAAGACGAACAGCAAGGTAAGAAAAAGGAAGACGCAAGGAAGGAAAAAAACGGTGGTAGCAAAGGAGGGGGCCAGGGAACGGGTTAAAGAAAGGACTTTTTCCGCAAAGGGGGGAAAAAGAAAGGGGAAAGGGAAAGGAAAAAAAAAAAGAAGGGAAAAGGGGAAAAAAAAGGCCGCCGATTGCAAAGGGAAAGAAAAGGACATCAAACGGCCCCAAGGGAGAAAGCAAGGAACGGAATGGAAAGCCGACGCTAGGGAAGAAAAGGAGGCGACGCAGGGGGGGAAAGAAAGGCGACGCCCAAAAGGGGAAAAGCCAGGGAAAAACGGGAAAGGAAGGCCACCCGATGGCCCAAACGGGAAAAAGGAAAAGGCGACCGGCAAAGGGGAAAAGCGAAGGAACGGGAAGAAAGGCGACGGCCCAAGGGAAGAATGGGTGAACGCAAGGGAAAGTTTTTTTGGAAAACGGAAAGAAAGGCCACGCCACGGAAAAGAAAAAGACGACCGCAAGGGGGAAAGCTGGGAAACGGGAAGAAAAGGCGAACGCAAGGGGAAAAAGAATTGTGTGGGCCGACGCCCCAAAGGGAAAGCCCAGGAAACCGGGGAAGAAGAAAAGGAAAAAGGCGATGCCAATGCACGGGAAGGAAGGGGCCCCCCCGACGCAAGGGAAAAAAGCAGGGAAACGGGAAGAAAAAGGCGACGCCCAAGGGGAAAAGAAATGGGCGGACGCAAAGGGGAAAAGCCAGGAACGGGAAAAGAAAAGGGCCCGACACAAAAAACACGGAAAAAGAAAGGACGATGGCAAGGGAAAAAAAGGAGGAAACGGGAAAGAAGGCGAACCGCCAAGGGAAAAGGCAAGGAATGGTTTAAAGAAGAAAGGCGAACCGCCAAGGGGTAAAGAAAAGGAGGCGACGCCAAAGGAAAAAGCCCAAAAAAAAATGGGGAAGAAAGGCCGAACCGCAGGGAAATAAGGGGAAAGGAAGAAGGAGCCGACGCAAGGGAAGAAAGGGCGACGCAATGGGGAAAAAAAGCAGGAGACCAGTTAAAAAGAAAAAAAAGTTGACGGAAGGGTTAGAAAAGGGGGCCGGGACGCAAGGGGGGGAAAGAAAAATGCCCGGAACGCAAGGGGAAAAGCATGGATTCAGGAGAACCGAAAGAGACGCCCAAGAGGAAGAAAAGAAGACGCGAAAGGGAAAGAAAGGCGTTCCCGCCAAAGGGGAAGAAAGGAGGCCCCCGACAAAAGGGGAAAGCAAAGGTAACGGGAAAGAAAGGCCGACGCCAGGGGAGAGCCAAGGAAAAAACCGGGGAAAGAAAGGCGGAAGGACAACGGGGAAGGAAGGGCCGACGCCCAAGGGGAAAAGCCCCCCCCCCGGACGGAAAGAAAGGCCCCGAAACAAGGGAAGAAAGGTTGACGCTCGGGGAAAGAAGGAAAGGGGAAAAAAGAGGGCGACACAAGGGAAGAAAGGAAAGGAAAAGCAAAAGAAAAAGGAAAACGGGAAAAAAGAAGGGCAAACGCCAGGGAAAGAAAGGTGACGCCAAGAGAAAGCGGGAACGAGAAGAAAGGCCGAAACGCCCAAACGAAAAAGAAAGTTCGACGCAAAGGAAAGTTGTAAACGGGAAAAGAAAGGCCCCCCCGACGCCAAGGGAAGAAAATAATGCCGACTCAAGGGTTGTAAGCACGAAACGGAAGAAAGGGAAAGACCACAAAGGTTTAAGAAAAGAAAAACGACCGCCAAGGGGGAAGAAGGCACCCGTCGCCAGGGAGAAAAAAAGCGAGGCGACGCAAGGGGAAAGCCCAGGAATGAGAAAAAAAGGCGACGCCCAAAGGGACAGCCCAAGGAACCGGGTTAGAAAAAAAGGCCGACGGAAGGGAAGAAAGAAGACGCAGGAAAGCCAATGAAAAACAGGAAAAAAAAGAAAATGCCGACGCCAAAGTGTTAAGAAAACAGACGATGCCAAGAATAAAAAAGGAACGGGGAATGTAAAGGACCGACGCAAGGGGAAAGAAGGAAGACAAGAAAGGCCGAGACCGCAAAGGGGGAAGAAGGGACGAACGCACGGGAAAAAGTAGGAAAAAAACGGGAAAGAAAAAGGCCCGATGCAGAGGGGAAAGAAATGGGGACCCGCAAAGGAGAAAGCAGTAACCGTGGAAAGGATTGGCCCGCCGCCAAAAAGGGAAAGATTTTGGGCGACGCAGAGCACGGGTAAAAGCCAAGGAATGGAAAGAAAATTGGCGACGCCACCGGGAAAGGAAAAAGGGCCGAAACGCCAAGGGGAAAAGCCGGAACGGGTAAGAAGGAAAGCCCACCAAACAAAGGGAAAAAGAAAAAGGCGGCGGCAGGGGAAAAGCCAAGGGAAAGGGAAAAAAATGAAGGACACACATGGTTAAGAAAGGCGACGGCTAGGGGAAAAAGAAAAGGCCCCCCCGGTTCGCCAAGAAGAAAAGCAGAAAAACGGAAAAGTTAAGGTGACGGAAAAGGAAAGCAGAAAACAGAGAAGAAAGGCAAAAACGCAAAAGGGAAAAGCCAGGAAAAACGAGAAAGAATCCGACATACAAGGGAAGAGAAAGAAGGGCGAACGCAAGGAAAGGCAGGAACGGAAAAAATGAAGGCCGACACCAAGGGAAAGAAACCGGTCTACGCCAAAGCCCCGAAAGAAAGAGGCACGCAAGGGAAAAAGTAAGGAACCGACAAAAGGAAAGGTGAAGCAAAGAAAAACAAAAAAGCAGAAAAAATGGGGAAGAAAAGGGCGACGCAAAGGGGGAAAAAAAGTGGACCGGCGAGGAAAAAGCCAAGGAAATGTAAGAAAGGAGAAAGAGGGCCGGATGGCCAAAGGGTTTAAAGAAAATGCCGCGATGCAAGGGGAAAGCAGGAAAAATGGGAAGAAAAGGCCGACGCCAAGGGGAAGAAAAAGTCCCCCCGAGGGCCAAGGGAAAAAGAAAGGAGGCGCGAACTGCAAAGGAAAGCAGGAAAACGGGAAGAAAAGGCCCGAATTGCCAAAGAGAAAAGCAGGAAACGGGAAAAGAAAAAGCCGACGCAAAAAGGTGAAGGAAAAAAAGAAGGGGCGAATTGGCCCAAGTTGAAAAGAAAAGGAGACCGGCAAGGGTAAGCAAGGTGAACCGCAAGGGGGGGAACGCCCAAAAGGAAAACGGGAAGAAAAGGCACGAATGCCAAGGGAAAAAGGGTGTAAATGGTAAGAAAAAGGTCCCCCCTAAACACAAGGGAAGAAAGGCACTACTCAAAAGGAAAAAAGAAAAGAAGGGAAAGGGCGACGCAAAAGGGAAGCCCAGGCCAAACCCGCAAGGGAAAAAAGCAGGAACAACGGGAAGAAAAGGCTACGCAAGGGGAATAACGACCGCAAGGGAAGAAAGGTTGACGCCATGGGAAGAAAGGTGACCCGCAAAGGGGGAAAAAAAAAAGAAAGGCGACGCAGGAAGGGAAAAGCAGAAATGGGAAAGAAAGGCCCGAACGCAAGGGGAAGAAGGGTGGACCGCAAGGGGGGAAAGAAAAGCAAGAAAAAGAACCGCAAGGGGAAAAGCAGGAAACGAAGAAAAAGAAAAAGGGCCGACAAAAGGGAAAGAAAGGCCCCGAAGCCACGGGTTAAAAGCCAGGAAACCGGGGAAAGAATGGCGACTTCAACGGGAAGGAAAGGCCGAACCGAAGGGGGAAAAGCCCCGGAAACGGGAAAGAAGCCCCCACCCCAAAGCCGACAAACAAGGGAAAAAAGAAAGGGGCAAAAGCGCCAAGGGAAAAGCGGGAAAAATGGGAAATGAAGGCCCCCGGTCAAAAATTTGGTAAGAAAGGCGACGCAAAAGTGGAAGAAAAGAGGGCGGTTTCCGCATGAAGAATGCAGAACGGGGAAAAGTAAGGACAAAAGGAAAAGGAAGCCAAGGTCGAGAAGAAGCAACGCAAAAAGGGGGAAAGCAGGAAAAACGAGAAAGAAAGGCGACGCGCGGAAAGAAAAAAACGTCGAACCCCAAAGGGAAAAAAGTAAGGAAACGGGAAAGAAAGATGCGCAAGGGGGAATTCGCAGGAAAACGAGAAAGACAAAAGGTGTGGACGCAAGGGAAAAAGCGGAAAAAACGGTAAAAGAAAGGCTACGCAAGGGGGAAGAAAAAGGGAGACGCAAGGGAAAAGAAAGGCGAACGCAAAAGGAAAAGCCGGAATGGTTTAAGAAAAGGGCCGTCCGCAAGGGGTAGAATGGACCTTTAGGGCAAGGGAAAGCAAGGATTTGGAAGAAAGGCTAACGCAGGGAAGAAAGCCCCGACAACCAAGGGAGAAAGGCGGCCACCGCAAGGGGGAAAAAGTAGGAAATGGAAGAAAGGGGCCCCGAACGCCAAAGTGAAGAAAAAATTGCCCCCCCGAATGCAAGTTGAAGAAAAGCCGATGCCAAAAAGGGAAAAGCAAAAGGCGACGCAAAGGGAATGCAGGAAAACGGGAAGAAAGGCCCGACGCCAAGGGTAATAAAAAACGCAACGCAAAGGGAAGAAAGGGCCCGACCGCAAGGGAAAGCCCAGGAAAAAACAGAACAGAAAGGGCGACGGCAAGTTTTAAGAACACGATGCAAGGGATAAAAAAAAGGAAAAAGGAACGGAAAAAGGAAGGCCCCGACCGCCAAGGGGAAAAGAAAAAAGGGAAGAACAAGAAATGGGGCCCTACGCCCAGTGAGAAGGCCGACGCCACGGGGAAGAAGTAGGAAACGGGAATAAAGGCCGAATTGGGACAAAAGGGAAGAATTGGACGCCCAGAAGAAAAGCCCAGTAACGTGGAAGATGTGGGCCGCCGCCAAGGGAAAAAAGATTGTTGGGCGACGCAAACGGTTTAAAAGCAAAGGAAAGGGGGGAAAGAAATGGGGCCCACACCGACGCACGGAAAAGGAAGGCCCCGGACGCAAAGGGGGAAAAGCCCCCCCGGAACGGTTAAAAAAGCCCCCGACAACAAGGGAAAGAAAAGGCGGCCCGCAAAGGGGAAAAGCCAGGAAAGGGGAAATTGAAGGCCCCCAAAACCACAATGGTAAAGAAAATTAAAAGAAAAAAAGGCGACGCCCCTAGGGAAAAGAAAAGAAGGCGTTCGCCCAAAGAGAAAAGCAGAACGGAAAGTAGGTGACGGGAAAGGGAAAGCAGGGAACGAGAAGAAAGGCCAAACCGGCCAAGGGAAAGCAGGAACGAGAAAGAAATCCCGACACAAAAGGGAAGAAAAGGCCCGACGCAAGGGAAAAGCATGAAAACGGGAAAAAGAAAAAGGCCCCGGACGCAACCGAAAGAAAGGAGTCCGGACGCCAAGGGGAAAGTTTTTGTAAACGGGAAGAAAAAGGCGACGCCCCAAGGCCAAAGAAATGAAAAATGCGACTTTCAAAGGGGTTTAAGCCGCCACTAAACCCGGGGAAGAAAGGGCCGACGCCAGTGGGTTAAGAAAGGACGAGGCCGACGCCAAGGGGAAGAACGGAGAAACGCAAGGGAAAGAAAACCGTTGGGTTCCGCAAGGGAGTGGCAAGGAAAACGCCAAGGGAAGAAAAAGGCGAAGGCAAAGGAAGCAAGGCCCTTGGGCAAGGGAAAGCAGGAAAAGGGAAGAAAAGCGAAGGAAAGGGCAGAAAGGCCGACGCAAAGGGAAAAGGGCCCAAGAAATGGTAAAGAAAGGGCGACGGAAGGGTAGAAAAGGCCCCGACGCAGGGGAAAAGCAAAAATTGGGAAGAAGGCAAGAAAAAGGGGCCCCCCCAACGGACGCAAGGGAAAAAAAAGCAGGAATGGTAAGAAAGGACCGTCGCAAAAGGGTAAGAAATTGGCCTAGGCCAATGGAAAGCAGGAAATGGGAGAAGGCCCTTACGCAAGGGAAAAAAAGCCCGAAACACAAAAGGGAAAAAAAAGAGGCCCGGCGCAAAGGAAAGGAAATGGGAAAAGAAAAAAGGCCGACGCAAAGGGGGAACACACAAAAAGGGCCGATGCAAGTGGAAAGAAGGGCGATGCCAAGGAAGAACCCAAGGCCGACCCGAGACGCAAAGGGAAATGCCCAGGTCATGGAAAGGAAAAAAAAAGGCCCTGACGCAAAGGTTAATAACGAACGCGACCCCGCCAAGGGGGGGAAGAAAGGCCCCCGACCGGCAAGGAGGAAAGCCACCAAAAAAGGAACAGAAAAAAAGAAAAAAAAAAAAAAAAAAAAAAAAAAAAAAAAAAAAAAAAAAAAAAAATAAAAAAAAAAAAGGCAGGAAAAAGGAGAAAAGAACATGTCGACAGCAAAAACGGGGAAGGAAGACGAACGCAAGGGAAAGGAGGAACGGTAAGGAAAAAGCAAGCCGACACAATTTGGAAGACAGCAAGGCCGAAGCAAGGGGGGGGGGGGGGGGGGGGGGGGGGGGGGGGGGAAAGGGGGGGGGGGGGGTGGGGGGGGGGGGGGGAAAGAAAGGGGGGGGGGGGGGGGGGAAAAGGGGGGGGGGGGGGGGGAAGGGGGTTTGGGAAAAGGAAGGGGGGACCAAAGGGGGGAAAAAAAGGGCGTCGCAAAAAGAAAGCAGAAAACCAGGAAGTAAGGCGTGGAAAGGAAAGCAGGAACGAGAAAAGAAGGGGAAACCCAAGGAAAAAGAGGAATGAGAAAAAAAATGTGACGCGCGGAAAAAAGAAATTGACGCAAAAGGGAATGTAGGAACGGGAAGAAAAGGCGACGGGGAAAAGGGGAAAAAGCCGACACAAGGAAAAGAAAGGCGGCGCAAGGGAAAACAGGAATGGGGAAAAAAAGGGGCGACGCAAAGGGGAAAAAAAGGCGATGCAAGTAAAAAAGGCGACGGAAGTGACGAAATCCCCGGGAAACGCAAAGGGAAAAGAGGAAAACGGGAAGAAAAAGGCGACGCAAGGGAAAAAATAAACGGACGCAAGCGAAGAAAGGCCGCCGCAAGGGAAAGAAAAAGGAAAAAAGGGACCAAGGGCAGCAGGGAAAAAAAAAAAGAACAAGAAGAAAAAGGCCGTAAGGGGGGAAAAAAAGGCAAAGGAAACGGGAAAGAAGGCGACCAAAAACGGAAAGAAAAAGCCCGAAGCAAGGGGAAAGAGGAACAAAGGAAAAAGAAAAGGGGCCAAGGAGAGAAACCCAGGAAAACAGGGAAGAAAGGCGTCCCCAAAGGGAAGCAAGGCGACGCAAGGGGAAGAAGGAAAAACGAGAGGAAAGGCGACGCAAGGGGAAAAACAGGAAATGGGGAAGAAAAAGGCGACGCAAGGCAAGAAAGGCAATGCGTGAAGAAAGGCGAAGCAAAGGGAAGCAAGGGGACGCAAGGGGAAAGGGAACGGGGAAAAGAAAGGCGCGCCAAGGGGGAAATAACCCCGACCGCCCAAGGCGAAAAAAGGAAAAAAAAAAAAAAAAAAACCGCCCTAAAAGGAAGAGGAAGGGAAGAAAAAGGCGACAACCAAGGGGGTAATAAACCCCGGGAAACGCAAGGGTAGCAAGGCGACGAAAGGGAAGCAGGGGAAAAACGGGAACAATGTCGACGTTTGGGAAGGGAAGGCGACGCAAGGGAAAGGAGGAATGGTAAGAAAAAGCCGCACAATGTAAAGAAAAGGTGGCGCAAGGGAAAAGGAGGGAAGGGAAGGGAAAAGGGGCGACACAAGGGGTAAGATGGCGCCGCAAGGGAGGAAAAGGCGTCGCAAAAAGAAAAGGGGAAAAAAACAGGAAGTAAGGCGATGGAAAAGGAAGCAGGAACGAGAAAAAAGGGAAAGGGAACGCCCAAAGGAAAAGCCGGACCGAGAAAGAAAAGGACGCGAGAAAAAAAATTTCGAACCCCCCAAGGGCAAGGGAAGGGGAAGAAAAGGCCCGGAAGGGGAAGAAGAAAGAAAAGGGAGAGCAGGAAAGGGGAAAAAAAAAAGGCCCGGAGAAGGGAAAAAGAAAGAAAGAAAAGCCCGGAAGGGAAGGCCCCAATAAGGAACAAAAGGGGGAAAACCAAAAAAAAAAAAAAGTTTTGCGCAAGGGAAAAGAAAGGGATTGGAAAGTAAGGGAACAAAGGGAAAGAAAGCCCCGTCACAAGGGAAGAGGCGGGCAAGGGAAAAAGCAGGGAAAGGGGAAAGAAAGGAAACGCAAGGGAAAAGAAAGGCGGCAAGGGTGAAAAGAAAGGCGCGGAAAAAGGAAGCAAGGGGGGCGGAACGCAAGGGAAAGGGAAGGAAACCGGGGGAAAAGAAAGGCCGAAACGAAGGGAAAAAAAAACGCGAAAACCGCAAGCCCGAAGAAAGGCGAGGCAAAAGGGGGAAAGCAGGGAATGGGAAGAAAGGTACCAAGGGAAATAAACGCGCAAGGGAAGAAAGGTGACGCAAAAGGGAAAAAAGGTTTTGAAAAGGGAAGGAAAAGGGCGACACTAGGAAATGCAAAGAAAACCGAAAAATTAAGGCCCTTCGGAAGGGAAAGCAGGGGGAACAAGAAAGAAAGGCGAAGCAAAGGGGGAAAGCTGGGAGCGGGGGAAGAAAAGGGATGATGGGAAAAAGAAGGAACGAGAAAAAAGGCGACGCAAGGGGAAAGCAGGAAATGGAAAAAAAGAAGGCGACCCCGGGGAAGAAAGGCGACGAAAAAAAAAGGGGGCCAAAGGAAGGGAAAAGCAAAAACGGGGAAAGAAAGAAAAAGGGTAGAAGGGAGAAAGGCGACCCAAGGGTAGCAAGGCCCCAAGGGAAAGCAGGAAAAGGGGGAAAGAAAGGCTACGCAAAGGGGAAAAATAACACGACCCCAAAGGGAAATAAGGTGACGCAAGGGAAGAAAAGGGTGGAAAGCAAGGGGAAAAAAGGCGACGCAAGGGGAAAAAAGGGGAATGGGAAATAGCGACGCAAGGGGGAAAAGAAAGGCGACGCAAGGGAAAAAAAGGCGCGCAAGGGAAGGAAAGCAGAGAAAAAGGGAAAGGGAAAAAGAGGAAGGGGAAAAAGAAAGGCGCCCCAGGGAAAGAAAGGGGATTTGCAAGTGAAGAAAAGGCCGACGCAAGGGAAAGAAAGCAAAAAACCGAAAAGGGGGAAAAGAAAGGAACGGAAAAAGAAAAAAAGGCGACGAAAGGGAAAGAAAGGCCCCAGCCCGCAAGGGGAAAGCGGGAAAGGGGGGGGGGGAAAAAAAGAAGGCGTTCAAATCAAAAAAGAAAGGCGACGCAAAGGGAAGAAAGGGTTTCGCCAAAGAGAAATGCAGAAAGGGGAAAGTAAGGCGAAAGGAAAGGAAAGCAAGGGAACGAAAGAAGAAAGGCAAGCCAAGGGGAAAAGCAGGAAACCGGAAAGAAAAAGGCGACGCGCGGAAAGAAAATCGACGCAAAGAAAAAAAAAGGAACGGGAAGAAAGGCGACGCGCGGAAAGAAAGTCGACGGGAAAAGGAAAAAGGGAAAAGGGAAAAAGAAAGGCAATCAAGGGAAGAAAGGGCGATCAACGGAAAGATAGGCGACGGAAAGGGAAAAAGAGGACCGAGAAAGC
>JADANK010000823.1:0-29479 GCA_021292215.1 Lophura nycthemera
GGGGGAAAATGTGGACAGGTGGAATCGCAGTGCCTGGATTTGGGGCCAAAATGCCCCGAAATGGGGAAAATATGGAAGATTTTGGGGGTGGAAACCCACGTGGTGAAAAAGGAGAGAGTTGAATGGATTGAGAGCGGTGGATTTGGGGTGAGAGTGGGAAAAAAGGGGAAAACGTCCCCAGCTTTGGGGCCCAGGAGCCATCAAAGGCCGAAATGTTTGCATGGGGTTGGAGAATGTAGGAGGGGGTGTAGGAAATTTGGGTGGAAATGAGGGAATTTTGGGAAAAAGGATTGGGGTGCTTTGGTAAAATGGGAGATTTGATGAAAGATGAGGAAAAACTGGGGTGAAATTTTTGGGGAATTTGGGCAGTGTGGGAGAAATTGGGGTTGAGAGAGAGAGAGTGCGGGGGGAGGGGAAGGAAATTTGGGTGAAATTGAGGAAATTTGGGAAAAAAAATTTGGGGTAGTTTGGGTAAAATGGGAAATTTGATGAAAAATGAGAAAAACTGGGGTGAAATTGAGGGAATTTGGGCAGTGTGAGGATTTTGGGGGGTGGAAATGAGCGTGGATGGGAACGCAGCTCCACGTCGGGGGGGAAAAGGTGGACAAGTGGGATCGCAGTGCCTGGATTTGGGGCCAAAATGCCCCGGAATGGTAAAAATATGGAAGATTTTGGGGGTGGAAACCCCATCTGTGGTGGAAAAGGAGAGAGTTGAATGGATTGAGAGCGGTGGATTTGGGGTGAGAGTGGGAAAAAAGGGGAAAAGGTGCCCAGGTTTGGGGCCCAGGAGCCATCAAAGGCCGAAATGTTTGCATGGGGTTGGAGAATGTAGGAGGGGGTGTAGGAAATTTGGGTGGAAATGAGGAAATTTTGGGGAAAAGGATTGGGGTGCTTTTTTTAAAATGGGAATGTGATAAAATGGAAAATGGGGTGAATTTTGGAATTGGGCCCCAGTGTGGGAGAATTTGGGTTGGGAGAGGTGCGTGGGGGGAGCAGGACTTTGGGTGACACTGGGAAATTTGGGACAAAATGGATATTTGGATAATGGTTTAATGAAAGGTTAAAAGGGTAAATTTTTGGGAATTTGGGCAGTGTGGGAGAAATTGGGGTTCAGAGAGTGAGAGTGTGGGGGGAGGGGAAGGAAATTTGGTTGAAATTGAGGAAATCTGGGGGAAAATGATAAAATTTGGAGATGATGTCATACAAACGACTCCATTTTGGAGTAAAATTGGCAAAAAAAGGGCAGAAAAAAGAAAAAAATCCCAATTTTGGGGTCAGAATGAGGAAAGGAAAACACTGAGGTGTGGGGAAAATGCCCCCAAAGTGCAACATGTCCCCAATTCCGGGGGAAAATGGCTGCAGACGTTGTGGGTTTGGGGGGAAAATGGCGTGAAATGGGCAAAAAGATCCCAGATTTGGGTCAAAAATGGAAGGAAAGGGTTGAGAAAGGCGACGTTTGGGGCAAAAGATCCTCAGGTGTGGTGGAAAAGGTGGCAGCTGGGGAGTGAAAGGAAAGCCGGTGGGGTTGGGGGGCGTTTGCAAGAGAGGAAAGTGGGGAAAGTTTGGGGTGAGAAGGGGCAGGAAAAAGGGAAATGTGGGAGAAGAAAAACCCAGAAGTTTGGAAAAAAGGGGCAAAGTTTGCCCCAAACGATTTGGGTTTTGTTATGGGAGGGAGCACATGAAAGCCAATAAACCCAGTAAGCACTACCCACAGTGATACAAGGCTGACCCAAATCCTCTGCTTTTCCCCCCAAAGTGGTGGGGTTGTCGCTTGAGCGGCCACCGGTGGAGAAGCTTCCTGCCACAGGGCCCCAAAAAGGGGACAAAAAAATGCAGATTTGGGGCTCTAGTTGACAAAATTCAACCACAGTTGATTAAAATTTGATCTCTGCAGGACAAAATTTAACCGCAGTTGCTGAAATTTGGCCATGGCTGACAAAACTGAGCCACAGTTGATGGGATTTCACCTCTGTCAATGAAATTTAACCACAGGTGACAAAATTCAGTCATGGTTGACAAAATTTTGCCTGTGGTTGACAGCCTTTGCCCCAGTTTGCAAAAATTGAATCCATTGTGAAAAATTTGGGTCCTTGGTGGATTGAAATTTAACCCTTTGAGAAACTTTGGTCGTGGTTGACGAAATTTGGCTCTAGTTGACCAAATTCAACCACAGTTGATTAAAATTTGGTCTCTGCAGACAAAATTTAACCGCAGTTGATGAAATTTGGCCATGGTTGACAAAACTGAAATGCAATTCATGAAATTTCACCTCTGTCAATGAAATTTAACCACAGGTGACAAAATTCAGTCAAGGTTGACAAAATTCTGCCCGTGGTTGACAGCCTTTGCCCACAGTTGTCAAAACTGAATCATTGCTGATGAAAATTTGGTCTCTGTGGTTGAAATTTAACCACAGTTGAGAAACTTTGGTCGTGGTTTAACCCGGGAAAATTTTGGTCTCTGTTGGCCAAATTTAACCACAGGATTAAAATTTGGGTCTCTTCTGGAAAAATTTAACCCAGGTTGATGAAAAATTTGTCCTGGCTGAAAAAACAAAGCTTATGAAACCCACCTTCTGTAATGAAATTTAACCACAGTTAAAATTTTCCTTTCCCAGGGGTTACCAAAAATTTTTGCCCGGTTGGTTGCCAACAAATTTCCCACAGTTGCCCAAAAATTGAATCATTAGTTGAAATTGGCCCCCGGGGAAAATTTAAACCACAAGGTTGAAAAATTTTTTCTTGGGTGGAAAATTTTAAAACCACAGTTGAAAATTTTGGGGTTCGGCTTGGTTGAAAATTTAAACCACCAGTTGAGGAAATTCCTTCTGATTGAAAAATTTAACCCACCGATTGAAAAAGTTTCCTTCCGTGGGTGAAATTTTAACCAAGGCTAAAAAATTTGGGGTTCTCTGGGAAGTGAAGTTTAACCCATGATGGCTTTCATTTTGGGGTAAATGTTAAAATTTAACCACAGCTGATGAAAATTTGGTCTCTGTGGATGAAGTTTAACCACAGCTGATAAAAAACTTCACTTCTGTAGATGAAATTTAACCACAGCTGATGAAAATTTGGTCTCCGTGGATGAAGTTTAACCACAGCTGATGAAACTTCACTTCTGTAGATGAAATTCAACCACAGCTGATGAAAATTTGGTCCCTGTGGATGAAATTTAACCACAGCTGATGAAAATTTGGTCTCCATGGATGAAGTTTAACCACAGCTGATGAAACTTCACTTCTGTAGGTGAAATTTAACCACAGCTGATGAAAATTTGGTCTCTGTGGATGAAGTTTAACCACAGCTGATGAAACTTCACTTCTGTAGATGAAATTCAACCACAGCTGATGAAAATTTGGTCTCTGTGGATGAAATTTAACCACAGCTGATGAAAATTTGGTCTCTGTGGCTGAAGTTTAACCACAGCTGATGAAACTTCACTTCTGTAGATGAAATTTAACCACAGTTGATGAAAATTTGGTCTCTGTGGATGAAGTTTAACCACAGCTGATGAAGCTTCATTTCTGTAGATGAAATTTAACCACAGCTGATGAAACCTCACTTCTGTAGATGAAATTTAACCACAGCTGATGAAAATTTGGTCCCTGTGGATGAAGTTTAACCGCAGCTGATGAAACTTCACTTCTGTAGGTGAAATTTAACCACACTTGAGAAAATCTGGTCACGGTTGACAAAAATTTAACCGCAGTTGACAAAGTTTCACTTCTGAAGACGAAACTTGACATCAGTTGATAAATCCTCACCACGTCCAACTGCGTTCGGCACCGGTTGACCAAATTTTTCCTTTTCCCCACCGAATTTTGTAGCTTCCAGGAAGAAAAAGAAGGAGATCCATCCCCAAATCCACCAGATCGCAACCACCCAACGAACCGCTCCGTGGTTGGGGTCGTTTTGTTGTGGTTTTTTGGGTTTTTTTTGTTTTTTTTTCAAGCTTTTCAGTGCAAAAAAAAAAAGGAGGTCTTCACCCCTCGCCGCTCGGTCGCGTCTCACCGCCTCAGGTTGAAATTTTGGGGTTTTACGCCACCAGCTCCGGGGATCGGAGTCACCGTGACCAGCAGCTTTGGCGCAGTAGTAGGTGGCGGTGTCCTCGGCCTTGAGGCTGTTCAGCTGCAGCCTCACTGTGCTCTGCCCGTTGTCCCTCGAGATGGTGGCACGGCCCTTCACCGCCGACGCGTAGGATGTGCCACTACCAGTGCTGCCAATACCAGCGACCCATTCCAGCCCCTTGCCGGGTGCCTGTCGCACCCATTCCATGCCAAAACTGCTGAAGGTGAATCCGGAGCCCTTGCAGACGAGGCTGATCCCTCCTCCGGGCGCCTGGAGGCCGCCCCCGGACTCGTCCAACGTCACGGCCGCCATCAGCCCTGTGGGGAAGGACAGACAGACAGCGATGACGGAGACGCCGACACACGGCCTCGCGCAGACGGGCCCCATTGAGACCCCCATTGACCCCCATTGAGACCCCCATTGACCCCCATTGACCCCCATTGACCCCCATTGACTCCCATTGACCCCCATTGACCCCCATTGACCCCATTGACCCCATTGACCCCATTGACTCCCATTGACCCCCATTGACCCCCATAGAGCCCCATAGAGACCCCATAGAGTCCCATAGAGACCCCATAGAGTCCCATAGAGACCCCATAGAGGCCCATAGAGACCCCACAGAGCCCCACAGCGCCCTCACCTGGCAGGGCGGCCAGGAGCAGGAGGGAGGAGACGCTTGGGCTCATGGTTGCGGAGCCGACTGCTGCTCCTCCGTCGGAGAGGCGGCGTTTTTATGGCCGTCAGAAGGGTTAATTTGCATAAAGGGGGGGGGGGGGGGGGGGGGGGGAAGAGCTCGGCTTCGTTAGCGAGTTAATTACCGGCTGGGATCTCGCCTTCGTTACGCTGGGGCGTCGTCACAGCTTAATGAGTTTGTTTGGTTCGTTGTTTACAGCGACGCGCAGAACCGTGCAGGGCCTTTAATTGCGGTTTCTCGTCAGCCCGGCTTAATTATTTAATAATTAAACGATTAATTAGGCGTCTGCCGGGTCGATTAATGATTTCGTTGCCATCTAGGCCCGAAATCGTGTTTCCTCATTAATTTGTTCCACTCTAATTATCGTTTATCCACTCTGCGCTGAATTCTTGGATCCCAGTGTTGACATCCCACCTCCTCCCCCATCAGGCCTTAATGAGGCATGCCTAATTAACGATTTTACTTAATTAAGTAGCTTAACTAAGTCATTTCTACGTGAGTCCTTCCTCTGCAGCAATCCTCATCAGGAATTAATTGGTTGCAATTAATTATTTAACCTCCACTCTGTGCTTCTTGCTGAAGTTACGTCCCTGTAACCCCCAGTGTGTGTTAATTGGCTTAATTAATTGGTGATTAATTATTATTTCCAATTAGCCGTCAACTCTTCATTCCTCATTGAGTTAACCATTCTCAGCCCCGCCATCTGTTAATTAGCTCTAATTAATCATTTAATATCAATTTAGTCGTGAACTCACTGTGTCTCTATATGAGTTATACCACTGTCAACCTCACCATTTATTAATTAGCATTAATTAATCGTTTAATTTCAATTTAGCCATGAACACTCTGTGTTTCTTCACCATTGCCATCCCCATCATCGATTAATTAGCTTTAATTAATCATTTAATTTCAGTTTAGTCATGAAAACTCTGTGTTTCATCCATTGAGTTATTCCATCGTCACCCCCCATCATCCATTAATTAGCTGTAATTAATCATTTAATTTCAATTAGCCGTGAATTCCTTGCGTTCCTTCATTGAGTTTTACCACTGCCAATCTCCCAATCCATTAATCAGCTCTAATTAATCATTTAATTACAATTAAGCCACAAATTCTTTGTGCTTCTTCATTATTCCATTCTTACTCCCATCATCCATTAATTAGTTGTAATTAATGATTTAATCTCAATTTAGCCACGAACTCATTACGTTTCTTCACTGAGTTATGCTATTGTTCACCCCACCATTCATTAATTAGCCCTAATTAATCATTTAATTGCAATTTAGACGAGAATTCATTGCGTTCCTTCATTAATTTATTACCATTTCCAGTCTCCAGCCCATTAATTAGCCGTAATTAATCACTTAATTTCAATTTAGATATGAACTTGTGCTTCTTCACTGAGTTGTTCCATTGTAATCACCACCGTGCATTAATTGGGTGTCGTTAATTAATTAATTGACATTCTTACACTTATTGAATGATTCCTCCACACTCCCAATCACGCGTTAATTAACGCGTGGAATTAATTAATATCAATTTCCTCTGTGCAAATATTAATGAGGGACGATGAATCTTTTAATTAATTGTGATCTTCTCCCAATTAAACCATTAATTAGGGACAATGAAAAGTTTAATTGTGATTATCTCGTAATTAAACCATTAATTAGGGACTATGAATCATCTAATTGCAATCTTCTTTCAATTAAATCGTTAATTAGGGGCTTCTAATTACACTACGCTCCACACAACCATTAATTAGGGATAAGGAAGCCTTTAATTAATCGCAATTTCCCTTTATTTAAATCATTAATTAAGGATAATGAAGGATTTAATCACGATCTCCTCACAATTAAATCCCCAATTAGGAACCACAGATTATTTAATTGTGATCTTCTCCCAATTAAATCATTAATTAGGGATAATGAAGCCTTTAATTACAGCCTTCTCCCAATCAAACCATTAATTAGGGATAATGAAGGATTCAATTGCAATCTTCTCTAAATTAAACCATTAATTAGGGATAATGAAGCATTTAATTACAGTCTTCTCTCAATCAAACCATTAATTAGGCTTAATGAAGCATTTAATTACAGTCTCCTGCCAATCAAATCATTAATTAGGGATAATGAAACATTTAATTACAGTCTTCTCTCAATCAAACCATTAATTAGGGATAATGAAGCCTTTAATTACAGTCTTCTATCAATGAAATCATTAATTAGGGATAATGAAGCATTCAACTGCAATCTTCTCTCAATCAAACCATTAATTAGGCTTAATGAAGCATTTAATTACAGTCTCCTCTCAATTAAACCATTAATTAGGGGTAATGAAGCCTTTAATTACAGCCTTCTCTCACACAAATCATTAATTAGGGATAATGAAGCATTTAATTGCAATCTTCTCTCAGTTAAACCATTAATTAGGGATAACGAAGCATTTAATTGCAATATTCTCTCAATTAAACCACTAATTAGAGATAACGAAGCATTTAATTACAGTCTTCTCACAAATAAATCATTAATTAGGGATAATGAAGCATTCAGTTGCAATCCTTTCTCAATTAAACCATTAATTAGGGATAATGAAGCTCTCAATTGCAATCTTCTCTCAATCAAACCATTAATTAGGGATAATGAAGCCTTTAATTACAGCCTTCTCTCACTCAAACCATTAATTAGGCTTAATGAAGCATTTAATTACAGTCTCCTCTCAATTAAATCATTAATTAGGGATAATGAAGCCTGTAATTACAGCCTTCTCTCAATTAAACCATTAATTAGGCTTAATGAAGCCTTTAATTACAGCCTTCTATCAATCAAGCCATTAATTAAGGATAATGAAGCCTTTAATTACAGTCTTCTCTAACTCAAACCATTAATTAGGGATAATGAAGGATTCAACTGCAACCTTCTCTAAATTAAACCATTAATTAGGGATAATGAATCATTTAATTACAGTCATCTCTCAATCACATCCCTAATTAGAAATTCCCTAATTAGGAATCTCTTAATTACACACCCTTCCCCGCAACCATTAATCAACAGCCTTTAATCACCCAACCGCGACCCTTTTCCCCTCTCGCCCGTTAATTAAATCAATTAACCTAATTAATGACAGCCCCCACCCTCCCCCCCTTTCCGCTCCGTGGAGCTCAGCCCCACCTGGGGAGGCCCGAAACGGGCCGAAAAACCACAAAAATGGTGAAAAACCGATTCCGAAAAACATCGTTTCCCGCCACCTCTCCGCTTGGCGGCACCCGAAAGGTTTCCAGTTTCACCAAAAAATGCCTTTTTCGCCCCAAAAATAACAACACCCCCCCCTCCTGGAAGGGACACCTGGAGGCTGCAGCTGCGAAAAAAATGATCGAATCGGGGTTTTCCGGCCCCAAAAATACGATGGCTTTTGGGTTTTGGATCTCGTGGAGGAAACCCGTAGGAACTCGTAGGAACCTATAGGACCCACACGGCCCATAGGACCCCATACGGCCCCATAGGACCCCATATGGCACCATAGGAACTCATAGGAACCTATAGGACCCCATAGGACCCCACACGGCCCCATAGGAACCCAATAGGACCCCATAGGATCCCATAGGAACCCATAGGATCTTATGGAACCCCGTAAGACCCCATAGGATCCCATACGGCCCCATAGGACCCCATATGGCCCCATAGGAACCCTTAGAACCCGATAGAACCCCATAGGAACCCATAGGATCTTATGGAACCCCAGAAGACCCCATAGGAACCCATAGGACCCCATATGGCCCCATAGAAACCCACAGAACCCGATTGGACCCCATAGAACCCCATAGGACCCCATACGGCCCCATAGGACCCCATATGGCCCCATAGGACCCCATATGGCACCATTGGAACCCTTAGAAACTAATAGGACTCCATAGAAACCCATACAGCCCCATAGGACCCCATATGGCACCATAGGAACTCATAGGAACCTATAGGACCCCATAGGACCCCATATGGCCCCATAGGACCCCATACGGCCCCATAGGAACTCACAGAACCCGATAGGATCCCACAGAACCGCATAGGGCCCCATAGGAACCCATACGGCCCCATAGGAACCCTTAGAACCTGATAGGACCCCACAGAACCCCATAGGACCCCTAGGGACCCCATAGGGTCTTATTGAACCCAATAGGACCACATAGAACCCCATAGGACCCCGTAGGGCCTCATAGGACCCCATAGTGGCCCCATAGGAACCCATAGGGTCTTACTGAACCCAATAAGAACCCATAAGATCTCATAGGACCCCGTAGAACCCCATGAGGTCTTATTGAACCCGATAGGACCCTATAAGACCCCATAGAACCCCATAGAACCACATAGGGTCTTACTGACCCCGATAGGACCCCATAGGAACCCATAGAACACCATAGGGTCTTACTGAACCCCATAAGACCCCATAAAACCCCCTAGGAAACCCATAGGGTCTTAATGAACCCAATAGGATCCAAAAAGAACCATTAGAACACAATAGGACCCCATAGGATCCCATAGGACACCATACGGCCCCATAGGACCCCATATGGCCCCATAGGAACCCTTAGAACCTGATAGGACCCCATAGGACCCCATACGGCACCCATAGGACCCCATATGGCCCCATAGGAACCCATAGAACCGATAGGATCCCACAGTACCCCATAGGGCCCCATAGGAACCCATAGGATCTTATTGAACCCCATAAGACCCCATAGGAACCCATAGGATCTTACTGAACCCCATAGGACCCCATAGGACCCCATACGGCCCCATAGGACCCCATAGGATCTTATTGAAACCCATAAGACCTCATAGGAACCCATAGGACCCCTTATGGCCCCATAGGACCCCATATGGCACCATAGGAACCCACAGAACCTGATAGGACCCCATAGGACCCCATACAGCACCATAGGACCCCATATGGTCCCATAGGAACCCTTAGAAACCGATAGGACCCCACAGAACCCCATACGGCCCCATAGGAACCCATAGGATCTTATTGAACCCCATAGGACCCCATACAGCCCCATAGAAACCCATAGGATCTTATTGAAACCCAATAGGACCCCAAGGGATTCCATAGGACCCCATACGGCCCCATAGGACCCCATATTGCCCCATAGGAACCCTTAGAACACGATAGGACCCCACAGAACCCCATACGGCCCCATAGGACCCCATATGGCCCCATAGGAACCCTTAGAACCTGATAGGATCCTATAGAACCCCATAGGGCCCCATAGGAACCCATACGGCACCATAGGAACCCTTAGAACACAATAGGACCCCATAGGAACCCATACAGCCCCATAGGACCCCATATGGCACCATAGGAACCCACAGAACCTGATAGGACCCCATAGGAACCCATAGGATCTTATTGAACCCCATAAGACCCCATAGGGTCTTACTGAACCCGATAGGACCCTATAAGACCCCATAGAACCCCATAGGACCCCATAGGGTCTTAATGAACCCAATAGGATCCAAAAAGAACCATTAGGACACAATAGGACCCCATAGGATCCCATAGGACCCCATACGGCACCATAGGACCCCATATGGCCCCATAGGAACCCTTAGAACTCGATAGGACCCCATAGAACCCCATAGGTCCCCATAGGACCCCATACGGCCCCATAGGAACCCATAGGGTCCTATTGAACCCCATAGGAACCCATAGGAACCCATAGGAACTTCAATAGCCCCATAGAACCCCACAGGAAGCCGTAGGGCCCCATAGGACCCCAAATTTGGGTGAAAATGTCCAAAAGTGTCAAAGAATTGGGGCTTTTTTTTTTTTTGTTGGGGGGGGGGCGGAATTGAAGAAATATGGGAGATTTGGGACAAAATTGGGGGATATGGGGGCAAAATGAGGGCATTTGGGGCATAATTGAAGGATTTGAGGAACAGTGGAGGAACTGGGGGCAAAGATTTGGGGCAAAATGACTGGATTTGGGGCAAAATTGTGGGATTTGGGGCACAGCGAGTGGAATTGGGGCAAAATAAGGGAATTTGGGGCAAAACGAGTGGATTTTAGGGCCAAATTGGGGGATTTGGGGTACAATGGAGAAACTGGAGGAAAACGAGTGGATTTGGGGCAAAATATGTGGATTTGGGGCAAAATATGCGGATTTGGGGTACAGTGGGGGGGATTTGGGGTCAAATAAGGAGATTTCAGGCACAACGGGGGGATTTTAACCATATTCGTATTGATAACCATAACCATAACCATGACCACGACCATAACCATAACCATAACCATATCTATATTATCATCAAAACCAACATATTGATAACCATAACCATGACCATTATCATCAGCATCACCCTATCGATAACCATAACCCATAACCATGACCATGACCATAACCATATCCCTATCTATATTATCATCAGCACCATCAGACTGATAACCATAACCATGACCATGATCACATCCATATCCACAACCATTATCATCACCACGATCGTACTGATAACCGTAACTATGACCATAACCATGACCATGACCATAACCACATCCATATCCATAACCATTATCATTAGCATCACCATATTGATAACCATAACCATAACCACAACCATGACTGTATCCATACATACAATCATTATCATCAGCTTCACCGTATCGATAACCATAACCATAACCATATCCATAACCATGACCGTATCTTATGTGCCATATGGCCATGAACTCCAAAAGATCTCCAGAACTGGGGGAAAATTCCCCAAAAAGAGACAAAATACCAAACATATGGAGTGGAACTCGGGCCCAAGGACCCCGATCCTCTCTGGGATGCATGGGGTATGGAGCAACACCAAGGGCAGCTCTGGTTTTGGTGACATCACCGGAGATGGGATGGCTTCCCATCCCTGGATGGAAAGATTCCAGATGAATTAAGGAATTTGGGGCCCATTTTGTTTTGTTTTGTTTTGTTTTTCTTGATAATGTTGAGACACATTGCAGGGTTTTGATCTCAGTGCACGATTTTGGGGTGCAGTGGGGGAACTTTGGTTTCAAGGAAGAGTTTGTGTTGGGTCCACACATCTTGACTGCGTGGATTTGAGCCGAGCGATGCGAATTTGGGCTCAGCCCTGTAAATTCAGCCTCACTGCCACAAATTCAGACCAAATTCAATGAGATTGGGGAAAATTCTGGAAATCAATGGTCTGTTCTGGAAACTGGAGCTGAGCTCGATGCAGTCAGGGCTCAGTTCAGACCATGTGAACCCCATTGCACAAAGGAGGAGAAAGCTCATGACATTCCACAGGTGTACATTCTCACTCAATCCTGTTGAATTTATCCAAGTATAATCAGATCCAGGCTCAGGTTGATAAACGTGATGCACAGCTCGGAGTGAATTTGAGGTGAATTCCTGTAAATCCAGCCAGAAAAGGACAAACCCTCTTCTGCAAGGGCTCTGGGTTCACCTTTAGCACTTACACCATGGGATGGATGCAACAGGCACCCAGCAAGGGGCTGGAATATGTTGGCTGGGCTGAAATTAGCAGCACTGGGCACATATTATGCACTGAGACCCATAAAGTTTCCACTGAGACCCCATTAAGACCATGTAGAACCTCCATAGAGATCCCATTGAGATCCCATTGAGATTTCAAAGTGCCATCGTCGAGATCCCACGCAGATCCCAATCAGTTCCCATGGAAACCCCATAGAGAACCCCATAGAGAACCCACAGAGGTCTCGTACAGACCTCACTGAGATCCCACAGAGACCCCATACAGACTCCACAGAGATCTCATAGAGACTGCATCGAGAGCCCATAGAGACATCATTCTGAACCCACAGAGAATCCGTAGAGATGCCATACAAATCCCATACAAATCCCAATGGTGCCACGCTGAGGCTCCACAGAGACCCCACTGAAGCTGGGGCCCACGGGGAGGGGGGACCAAGAGGAGGAGGAAAGAGGTGCGAGGGCTGATGGTGTTGAAATTGGGGGTTGGGGAGGTCAGGGCTGGCACTGTTCTTATGAGACCCCTCCAGATGCCCAGAGGAGGGCTCAGCCTCGTCTGCAAGGGCTCCGGATTCACCTTCAGCAGTTCTGACATATTCTGAGTGTGACAGGAGCCTGGAAAGGGGTGGAAATACTCGCGGTATTCAGATTGGGGTGTAGCCAAAGGGGCCACTCTTTGGGGCGTGCCACCATCTCGAGGGCACCAGGCACCGGAGGTCCCCTTTAAAACCCAGGTTCACCGCCCCCTTACGCCAAAACGTGGGATGCAGTGGTTGTGGGGTGTGGTGCAAGATATCGCCGTGGCTTTTTCCCCTTGGGTTTGGTGGCGTCCCAACCCCGGCCCTGATTGAGAGTCAGGCCCAAGCGATGGGCGAGCACAGAATGGGCAGAACTCAGCCCAAATTGTGCAGTCAGCACACGTGATGGAAATTGAGAGAGAAAATTCAGAAAGAAGGGATAGAAGAAGGGTATGTGGCATGGGGATGGATGGATGGATGGGGATGGGGGTGGAGATGGGGAGATGGGGAGGATGGGGATGGGGTTGGGGATGGGGTGGGGATGGTGAATGTGTGAGGCTGGATGATGGGATGGAGATGGGGATGGGGATGGGGATGGGATGGGGATGGGGAGGGGCTGGGGATGGGAGATGGGGATGGGGATGCGGACGGGGATGGGATGGGGCTGGAGATTGGATGGGGATGGGGCTGAAGATGGGGATGGGGTGAGGATGGGGATGGGATGGAGATGGGGATGGGGATGGGGATGGGAATGGGGAGATGGTGAGCGGGATGGGGATGAGGATGGGGATGGGATGGAGATGAGGATGGGATGGAGATGATGGATGGATGGATGGAGATGGGGGGAGATGGGGATGGGGGTTGGGTTGGGGATGGGGATGAGGATGGAGATGGGGTGGCAATGAAGATGAATGGGGATGGAGGTGAGGATGGATATGGACATGGATATGGGGATGGGGATGAGGAAGAAGATGGATGGGATGGGGGTGAAGATGATGCTGAGGATGAGGATGGGAACGAGGATGAGGATGGGGCTGGGGATGAAGATGAATGGGGATGGAGGTGAGGATGGATATGGACATGGATATGGGGATGGGGATGAGGAAGGGATGGGATGGGGATGGAGATGGGGCTGGGGATGGGCTGGGGATGGGGATGGGATGGGGATGCGGATGGGATGAAGATGATCCGGACGGCTGTGGCCCTGGTCATGGTTTATCAGTCTGGATTAGCAGATGATGAGTTGGGAATATGTATTTGCTTAGGTTAATGGTGCGTGTTCATATGTTATAGGTGGTGCTGGTTGCTGCTGATGGTGACACCACAGCCCGAATCCGTTGCCCAGGAAGATCCCCCCACCTCCTGTGGCTCTCCAGCACCGTGCCTGGACACTGCCCTGCCTCCAGTGGGCAGAATTCCCGTCCCCAGCCATGCTGGCTGACACCACCAAATTCAGGTCAGTGCTGACACAAGAGTAAGGTTTCAACCCAACCAGCAGTGCCTTTCGTGCAACAGTAGGTGGCGCTGTCGCTCTGGATGTTGACTACCAAATGGGGTCTCTGAAATCTCCATGGCTTCTCCATGAGTCCCATGATCTCTATGGCATCGCTATGAGATCTCAATAGGGTCACAATGGGGTTTCGAATGGGGTCTCTGTTGTTGTCTTAGTGGGTTCTGAATGGGGTTCAATGTGTTTCTTGGGTTCTCAGTGTGGCCTGGGTAGTTAAAACACCGCTGTGTTTCGGCAGCTCTGTCAGCGCTGTCTGTCCTTCCCCACAGCTATGGTGGGCCGTGATGTTGGACGAGTCCGGGGGGGTCCTCCCAGGCACCGGAGGAGGGGCTCAGCCTCGTCTGCAAGCCTCGGATTTCACCCTCAGCAATTTTTCACATGTTCTGGGCTGCGACAGGCATCCCGGCAAAAGAGAGGCTGGAGTGGGTCGCTGGTATGATGATGATGGTAGTGACACATTCACCGGGGGCGGCAGTGGATGGCCGTGCCACCATCTCTAGGGAACGACGGGGCAGAAAGCACAGTGAGGCTGCAGCTGAACAACCTCAGTGCTGAGGGGGACACCGCCACAATACTACTGCGCCAAAGCTGCTGGGCTGATTGTTGGAGTTGTGTTTGGGGTCTGGTTGGTGGCACGGATTTCAAAAGGGCACGTCTTCATCTGCATCTGGGAAGGTTCCATTTGGGATGCAGAGCTCTGTGCTGGGAGGCAAAGAATTTTTGTTCCCTAATCACTGCCTCCATTAACATCACCATCATCATTTCAACGAGAAGACCGTACTTACATTGTAAATGAACATGACCAGGACCATATCAAATCGAAATCTCCCACCTCCATCTCCATCTCCATTTCCATATCCATATCCATTTCCATTTCCATTTCCATAACATCCATATTCATAACATCCACGACCATAACCATGACCATCTGCATCACCCAATCCATCTCCATCACCTTCCCCATCACATTCTGAGGAATCCCTGTCATCAGTTCCATCACTGTGTGCTCAATTCTGCAGATTTGGGCTGAGTTTTGCCCATTCTGGGCTCAGCTCCATCACTTGGGCTCTGATCTCTCGATCTGGGCTGCGAGTGACGCCGCCTGTTGCACCCACATCATGCTGTAATCACTGCCCACCAGCAGAAAACCTCCAGCTGTCCCCACATCAGTTGCTATTTTGGGGCAGAAATAATGAGTTATTTCGGTCGTGTTTTTAACCCCGTGCTGAGCCAGGAGAAGACGCACGCTGCGGGCAAGTTCTCTTTCTGCTTTTCAATCTATTTTTTTTCCCCTTTCGTCCCTATTTTTGTTTGCTTTCTCGGTGAGTGCAGCGGCGTGGTGACATTCAGGATGCCACAGTCATTTGCTCGGAATTTGGAAGTGGTTGTGCAGCTTTTGGGACATCAGATGCCATCCCATAAACCCGTTTGGCATCCGGGATGTTTCCAGCCCTACGGAATCAGAGGCAGAGCCGTGTCTTTTGGGTGGTTTTCAGGCCGAGTTCGGGCAGGGACAAATCCAGACACAACCGGGAGGGGCACATAGACACATACACGGCCTCTGGCTGCACCTGCGCAAGTTGCCCCCTGGGTGGGGTGAGACAGGAGAGCAGCACGGCTGCCAGTTCATCTCCACTATTAGCACCCACTGGTAGTTACACAGAATTCGGGGTGAAGGGCCGTTGCCACCATCTCGAGGGACAAACGGGCAGAGCACAGTGCGCTGCAGCTGAACACCCTCAGGGCGAGGACGCCGCCACCTTACTACTGCACGAAACGTGATGGTGCTGGTAGTGGTGCTTGGTGCTGCTACTGCTTGGTGGCATCGACAGGTCACAGATTTTCCTGCTCCCTCCCACCCTCAGGGTACACAGCACCTCACCACCAATGACAGCAACCCAGCCCGACTGTGCTTGAGCTGGATCCACTTTTCAGAGCTGAGCTCAGCTGTGAAGCTCTGACCCCGAGCGAGGTTGGAGTGAGGGGGGGTCCAGCTCGCTCGTGAGCAGCTAGGATGAGAGGTGATGGCATCACATTGCACCAGGGGGTGAGGTTGTTTGTGAGGGGACAAACTCCTTATGCCAGAGAGATGCTGGGCATCAAACAGAGGGATGGTTGGGGGTCAGTGAGCTGCTCTGCCCCAACACAGCGCTGGGCTTTCCCACACGTGCTGTGCTTTGCGAGCAGGATAGCATAACAGATGATGATCCAACCAGTGTGTGATGCAAACCATAATCACCCGCAGCCACCCTATAAACTACAAAACTACCAGCATATTTTGTGCATGCAGACGGTTGGCGGTGTCCTCAGCCCTGAGGTTGTTCAGGCTGCAGCCTCCCTGTGGCTCTGCCCGTTGTCCCTCGAAGATGGTGGCATGGCCCTTTCACCGCCGTCCCGTAGTCTGTGCCCTACCATCCTTGCTAATTCTGGCGACCCACTCCAGCACCTTGCACCTATTTCTTGCGTGAGAAGTCGTGCTGCCTCTTGGCACCGACCACCCTGCCTCACGATCGGTGGCACTGCCAGCATCCTGGTCTCAACCAGCGAGAAATCTGCCCACAGCAATCCCTTTTTAGACCTTGAGACCCTAATGTTCATAGTAGAGCAGCCCTGAGGTGATTGAACTGAGCCCTGCTTGAAGCCACTGAGCTGAGAATATTTAGAGAACTGAGATCCAGTTTCGTCACCTGCCCCCAAATCAAATGAACTGAAGCTCTGACTGCTCTTCACTGACTCCCAGATTCCACTGTGCTCGGTCCTGAGTGAAATGAAGTGACTCCAAAGCTTCAGAGCTGTGCAACTCGGAAAAGACAATCTGCTGATCTGAGCCCACTGATATCTCCAAAGCCCCAAAATATCATCACCACGGGGTCACGACTTCCCAAAAAAGACAAAACACTCCGTGATATGGAGGCGGAAAAGAGGGCATGGAACCCACACTGCGCGGCTTTCCTTTGGGGCAAAAAGGGCAAAAAATGGAAATTGTGCCATGTATGGGGCAGAAGCGCTGAGTTGTCCCCTCATTAAACTCTGGGCCCAGGTGGGGCTCGATGGCGAGTGAAAAGCAATGCCACCCAACCTGCCTGTTGCAGTTGTGTGGTGGTGGTGGAGTTTTGAGATGGGGGTTTGTTCTGGTGATGGTTGTGGTCATGGCTACCATCATGATTCTGGATCTGACTATGGATATGGTTTGATGGCTATGTCTGTGGCATGGTCATGGTCATGGATTGGTTGTGGGAACTGCTCTGCTGCTTGCTCTGCAGGCTTTGCCAGAGCAAGCCCCAGGTCGTGCAGTCCCCACCTTGGGGACGCTCAGAGAGAAAAAGGGGGGGCCCAGCCCTGGTTGCCAAGGGTTAGGGCAAGCGGTTGGCCAGAGGTTTCAGCCTCGAGCACTCAGAATCCTAAAATTGCGCCGAGGGCATCTCAGCCCCAGGTGAGTGTGGGCTGGAGCCCATTTCTGGGTCAGGGAGTGTGTGTTGTGAGGGCTGTGCTGGTCTCTGGGTGGGACTAAACGTCCACAGGAAACGGCGGTGCCACCTGCGCCGACCAGCAGAACCCCGCGGCACACAGAGGAGGTCCAGAACCTGTGATGTGGCGCTGAGATGGCTTCCAGGTGCCCGGAGGAGGGCTCCGCCCCATCTGCAAGGCCTCCGGATTCCCCTCAGGCCGTTATGGCATGGGATGGTGCGACAGGCCACCCGCAAGGGGCTGGAATACCGTCGCCAGTATTAGCAGTGATGGTAGTTACACAGATACGCGCGGCGGTGAAGGGCCGTGCCACCATCTCCCCGAGGGACAACGGGAAGAGCACAGTGAGCCTGCAGCTGCAAACCAACATCAGGGCTGAGGACACCGCACCTACTGCTGCGCGAAAGCTGCTGGTGGTTTGTGGTGGGTATGGTGCTTCTGAAGCTGCGCTTTTTTACATGGCCTTGAAGGGGACACGTCTTCATCCGAATCTAGAAAGCTTCCATCTGGGATGCAGAGCACTGTGCTGGAGGCCAAAGAATTTTGTCCCCAAACATGACTGGCTCCATAACCGTAGCCCCCTCATCTCCATCTCCTGAGCCCATTGGACCATGACCCTGGACAATCCTTGTCCCCCCATCCAATCTCCATACATCTCCATCACCTTTGATGAATCCCTGTGTTCATTCCATCACTGTTGCTCACTCCTGTAAATCTGGGGCTGAGTTCTTTCCATTCTGGGCTCAGTTCATCAACTTGGGCTCTGATCTCTTTCAATCCTTTCTGTGGGTGAGGCCACCAAATCCTGAGCCGATGATAAACAAGCCGCACTATAAAAAAAGACAACGATCACCACGACCATCTTTGGCGCAGTAGTAGGTGGCCGTGTCGTCATCCCGGAGGCTGTTCATCTGCAGCATGAGCGTGCTCTGGGAGTTGTCCCTGGAGATGGTGAAGCGCCCCTTGACCGACGGCGCGTAGCCTGTCCAACCACCACTGCTGCTAATAACCGCGACGTACTCGAGCCCCTTCCCGGGGCCCTGTCGCACCCATTGCATGCTGAAGCTGCTGAAGGTGAAATCGAGACTCTGATGGATCTCATACGAACAGAACTGGCCACAACATCCTCCACCCCCCGCTTCGGCCACAATCAGTCTTCTCTCCGCCTAAACTCTCCTCTTGGCTGCCCTTCACGGTGTGCCTTGGTCACAGGTGAGGCCTTGTTGGGTCAGTTTGGGGTCTCTATGCTTCTCTCTGATGTATCAATGCCAATCCATGGGATGCAGGAGGTTTCCTCAACTTAATTATGATCTCTATGGATGTCTCTGTTACCTCAGTGACTTACTGTAAGGGGATTCGGTTTTGTGTTCTCTATGAGATGCCGTGGAGTATCAATGAGGTCTTCACGAAGATCCTATGGGGCCTCTACAGGCGTCTCTATGGGGTTAACATTGTGTCCACAATGGGGCCTCGATGGCATCTCCGTGGGTTTCAGTACAGTCCCCAGTGAGGCCCAACTACACGAGGCCGTGTTTCTGTCGGCGGCTCCGTCAGCGCTTCTGTCCTTTCTTCCCCACAGGGCTGATGGCGGCCGTTGACGTTGACGAGTCCGGGGCGGACTCCAGGCCTACCCGAGGAGGATCAGCTCCGTCTGCAAGGCCTCCTGGATTCCCCTCCGCAGTTCTGGCATGGGATGGATGGCCGACAGGCACCTGGCAAGGGGCATTGGAAGGGTCGCAGGTATTCGGCGCAGCACTGGTAGAGTGGCACATCCTACGCGTCGGCGGTGAAGGGCCCCCTTCTGCCCCATCTCGGGACACCCCCGGTTTTGTGGCTCGAGCCCAGTGCAGGCTGCCATCTGAACAACCTCAGGTCTGAGGACACCGCAACCTACCTCTTGCTTCCAGGAAAACACACACAATGCTGATGGTTATTGGTTGTGGTGCTTATTGTTACTGTGCTGGTGGCTTTGACGTCACCGGGCACACGTGTTTCATCTGCATCTCCGGGAAGGTCCCATCTGGGATGCCCGAGCTCCTGTGCTGGGGAGCAAAGAATTTTTGTCCCCTTCTAAACACTGTCTCCCCCATTACCATCACCCATCATCACCTTCCCTCTCACCACATCCCATCACACAGCCCTATCCAGACATTAACCATCGACACCCATCCGTCTCACCGTTAATCCATATCCATCGCAATCACCTTATCCTCGACCTCTTCTGTGGCTCTGTTCCATCACTGTGTGCCTCACTGCCTGCCGATCTGGGCTCTGAGTTCTGTCCATTCTGGGTCGCTCCACCACTTGGGCTCTGATCTCTCACTCTGTGGGCTGTGGGTGACACACAACATGGTATTTCAACATCGATATCATAAACATTTAACAGAATCACCAGCGCACTACCATAAAAATTTGGCGCTAGTAGTAGGTGGCGGTTGTCCTCCAGCCCCTGAGGTTGTTGTTCAGCTGCCCCTCACTGTGCTCTGCCCGTGTCTCCTCGATGATGGTGTCACCGCCTTCTACGCCCCGACGCGTGTCCGTTGCTACCCCCCCTCCTGCTGCGAATTACTGCGCGACGAAACTCCAGCCCTTGAGGGTGCCGTCGCACCCACTGCATGTTGCTAACTGCCTGAAGGGACTCGGAGCCTGCCCGACGAGGCTGATCCCTCCTTCCCCGGTGCCTGGAGGCCGCCCTCCCCGGACTCGTCAACTCACGGCCGCATCAGCCCTGTGGGGAAGGACGGGGACCAGACAGCGCGACGGAGCTGATGCCACACCCCAGCATGTCTGACAGAGACCCATTACTGACCCCCACTGAGGCCCGTCTGAGGACCAGAGCCCCTAAGGAGATCAGGCAAGAGAGGAAGGAGTGTGCGGGCTTGCTGGACAAGCTGGGAGAGAAGGCGGACCTTGGCTGCTCCTCCAGTTGCGGCCCTGCCTCACTTGATATTCAGTGGGGTCCCGATGGGGAATCCAGGGAACATCAATGGGGTCTCTATGGGGTCTGTGAGGTCTCTATGAGGGTCTCTAAGAGGCACCAATGGGCTTTGCATGGGATCGCGAATGTGGTCTTGTGCGATCTGAATGATGCCCACGTGGTCTCTCCGGCGTCCCCCTTTGGGATCTCTAAGGGGGTCCAATTATGGGGATCAGCGTGGGGTCTGTTCTTGTGACACTATGGGGTCGCTTATGGGTCTCCATGGGAATCAATGGAATCTCTTGGGGTTTTCATGGCTGTCTGTGTCGTGTGGTCTCAATGGGGCTTGGCGCACGAGGCCGTGTGTCGGCGACTCCGCAGCGCTGTCTGTCCTTCCTTCCCCACAGGGCTGCTGGCAGCCGTGACGTTGGACGAGGTCCGGGGGCGGCCTCCAGAGCCTGCGAGGCGGGCTCTCAGCCTCGTCTGCACAGGCCTCGGCTCTCACCTTTTTTTTTTCAGTGACGTGGCTTGGCTGGATGCCGACAGGAACCGGGCAAGGGCTGGAATACGTGTCGCTATTGGACACTGCGTGTGATTGGACAGGCTCCGGTGGCAGCCGGGCTGGCCTTGCCACCATTCGAGGGACAACGGGCAGAGCACAGTGAGGCTGCAGTTAACGATCTGGGGTTTGCTGCAAAGCACGTTTATTTCTGGTGAGACAGTCGTGATGGTAGTGGCCACTGATCACCCTGCTCGGATCGATGGCCACTGCCAGCATCCTGGTCTCACCCATTAGAGCAAATCTGCCTCAGCAAACCCTTTTTTAGTGAACTGAGCTGAGACCACTACTGTTTTAGAGGTGCACCCTGAAGTGATGAACTGAGCCAGCCTGAAGCACTGAAATGAGAATTTAGAGAACTAAGATCCAGTTTCGTCACCTGCACCCAAATCAAATGACTGAGCTCTGACTGCTCTCACGACTCCAGATTATTGTGCTCAGCCCTGAGGGAATGAAGTGACTCCAAAGCTCAGAGCTGGTGGTGACACAGACTGACAAGTACACGTGTTCATCTGCATATGGGAAGGTTTCCATCTGGGATGCAGAGCTCTGGCTGGGGGACAGGAAAAGAATTTTTGTCCCAACAGGACTGTTCTCCATTACCATCACCTCATTTCCATTCCGTATCCATTACCCATACACACAGCCATATCCATGACCATAACCATGACCATCCAATTTCTGTATCCATCTCCATCGCCAATACATTACTCTGACATTCTGTGGTCCAGTTCCATCAGTTGTGGTGTGTGTGCCTGCTGCAGTAATTGGCTGAAGTTTCTGTCCCATTCTGGTCCTCAGCTCCACCCCTTGGGCCTGATCTCTCCAATCTGGGCTGCGGGGTTGGTGGACACCACTAAACATGGTATTTCAACATCGATATCATAAAACATTTACACAACAATCACCAGCACTACCATAACTTTTCGTGCAGCAGTAGGTGGCGGTTGTCCTCAGACCTTAGGGGGTGTTCAGATGCAGCCTCACTGTGCTCCTTGCCTGTTTGTCCCCGCGATGGTGCCACGGCCCTGCACGCCGCTCCCGCGGTATTATGCTGTTCTACTACCATCGTTGCTAAATACTGGCGAGCCACTCCAGCCCCTTGCCGGGTGCCTGTCGCACCCAGTGCCTGGCATAATGCTGAAAGTGAAGTCAAGAGAAGCCGAATCCGGAGGCCTTGCCGAACCACCGAGGCTGATCCTCCCTCCTGGCGGCCTGGAGGCCTCCCCCCGACTCGTCAACGTCACGGCCACCATCAGCCTGTGGGGAAGAAGACAGACCGCGCTGACGGAGCCGGCCGACCACACGGCCTCGTGCAGACAGGCGGACACACTTTGAGAACCCATAGACATCCATAAGATCTCCCTGAGGACCTATATGGACCCAACAGGATCCCTGTGTGATACCATAGAGGGACGCACAGACAACCTTATGAGATTGATAGAGATCCCCAACATGACAACCATTCGATCCCATGCAAAGCATTGGTTGTCGCTTAGAGACCCCACAGGAAGTCCATTGTTGTCCAAATGCGACCCCATGGCGACCCCCCGACGCTCAAGTAGGCCTCGGGACCACTTGCAAGGGCAGCCCAAGATCTCCTTCTCTCCCGACTAAGCCAGCTTCGCCTAAGTTATCGACTCTTGGCCAGCCCTTCTTGTGGGCCCTGGTCTCAGAGCGGGCCACAGTAGGGTCGCTATGGGGTCTGTGTGAGACAACGGTTGGGTTTGTGTGGATGTGACCGGCGTTCTGTATGCAATTCTAAGGTTTATAAGAGATGTCCTACGGCATCTCAGTGAATACTCTCAGTGTCCCTGTGTGTTTTAAGTGCTGCATCTTATGGGTCTATGCGTGGTCTCAATGGGGTCCTCCACTGGGGGCCCTTCTGCAAGAGGCCGTGTTGTAGGCGCTCATCAGCGCTGTCTGTCCTTCCTTCCCACCGGGCTGATGGCTGGCCGTGACGTGGACGCTGTCCGGGGGGCCTCCAGACACCCGGAGGAGGGCTCAGCCTGTCTGCAAGGGCTCCGATTCACCTTCAGTGATTACTATCAGATGGAGTGGTGCTACAGGTCACCTGGCAATTTGTTTCAATGTAGTTCTTGCTGGTATGCGCATGATGTCGTTCCCGTTTACACGGCAGCTAGTGGATGGCCGTGCCACCATCTCGAGGGGACAACGGGCAGAGACAGTGAGGCTGCAGTTGATACAACCTCAGGGTGAGGGACACACGACACCTTACTGCTGCGCCCAAAACAATCTGGGTGGTGGCCTTGTTCCTGGTGATAATGATGCTTATTTCACTGGACGTCGCTCCGATTTACTGATGTCACCCACCGTCACAGAAATTCAGAGCAGTGATGCAGCTGAGCTGAGACTGTGCCAGAACTCAGCCCAGATCTGCAGCAGTGAGCACAGAGTGATGGAACTGGTCACAGGGATTTCTACAGAAGTGATAGATAAGGTGATGGAGATGGAGAGGGTGATGCGGATGGTCATGGTCATGGTTCTGGGTACAGACACAGCCGAAATCTGTAAAATTGAGCACACAGCGATGGATCTGAATTTTCTGATGAAGGATGGGGAAGGTGGTGCATATGGTTACGGTGTTGTCCATGGTCATGGTCATGGTTACAGATGTGGACATGAATATGGAGATGGAAATGGATATGGATGCAGATAGGGATCTATTGGAGGTGATGGTGATAATAGTGATGTGACACTGGTGGCAGAGCCTGTGTCCGTGCCCAAGACATTCCCATTTCCCACAGCTCCCTACACTGGCAGCATGGCAGGACACTGCCTGTCCTCCGAAGGGCAGAATTCCCAGCCCTATCCATGGTGGCTGACAGCACCGATCTGATATCAGCGTCCGATACATTGAGCAGCAGCATCACAACCACTATCACACTTTTGGCCGCAGTAGTGGTTGGCGGTGTTCCTCAGCCCTTGAGGTTGTTCAGCTGCAGCCTCACTTGCGTCTGCCCGTTGTCCCTCGAGATGGTGGCACGGCCCTGCACCCGCTGCCCCCCATATCTGTGTTACTACCATCTTCTCATACCTGCGACGGATTCCAGCCCCTTGCCAGGTGCCTGTCACACCCAGAACATCTCAAAACTGCTGAAGGTGAATCCGGAGGCCTTGCAGACGAGGCTGAGCCCTCCTCCGGGCGTCTGGAGGCCACCCCCAGACTTGTCCAACGTCACGGCCGCCATCAGCCCTGTGGGGAAGGACAGACAGCGCTGACGGAGCCGCTGACACACAGCCTCGTGTTGCTGGGACACACTGAAACCACACTAAGACACATTGAGATGTCATAGAGACCCAGAGAGATCCCACTGAAAGCCCCTAAAAACCCACAGAGACCCCATAGATTTCTCATAGAGACCTCATTTAGACAGCACTAAGATCTCAGAAAGAGCACATAGAGTTCCCTTAGAGACATCACTGAGACCCCATAGAGACCCCATAGAGATTCTAGTAAGATTTCATGGAAACCTCTTTCGGTCCCCTTGGGAGTCAATTGAGACACCATAGAGACCTCATGGAGACCACACAGAGACCCAAAAGTGACCCAACTGGGGCCCCATTCAGGCTGGGGCCCACCTGGAGAAGCAACCAAGAGGAGTACGAAGGAGCTGTGCGGGCTGATGGTGGTGAAGCTGTGGGTGGAGGAGGTCGAGGCCGGTTCCGTTCTTATGAGATCCATCCAGATGCCCGGAGGAGGGCTCAGCCTTGTCTGCAAGGGCTCTGGATTCACCTTCAGCATTATGGCATGATGTGGGTGCGACAGGCACCTGGCAAGGGGCTGGAATACATCGCCAGTATTGGCAGCACTGGTAGTGGCACAAACTACGGGGTGGCGGTGAAGGGCCGTGCCACCATCTCGAGGGACAACGGGCAGAGCACAGTGAGGCTGCAGCTGAACAACCTCAGGGCTGAGGACACCGCCACCTACTGCTGCACGAAACGTGATGGTGGTTATAGTTGTGCTGAAAATATCAATATCACTCCTGGATTTACTGGTGTCACCCTCAGGCCAGACTGAGAGAACAGATCCAGATGATGGAGCTGAACAAAGAATGTGTAGAACTCAGACCAAATCTGCAGACTTGAGCTCACAGTGATGGAACCGATCACAGGGATTTCTAAAAATGTGCTGGGCATGGTGATGGAGATGGATAGGGTGCTGCGGATCGTCTTGGTCATGGTCATGGTTATGGATATGGAGATTTGTATGGATATGAAAATGGATATGGGTAAGGATATCGGTATGGAAATGCATATGGAAAAGGTGATGGCGATGGTAATGTCACTGGGGACAAAAATTCCTTGCCCCCAGCACAGAGCTCTGCATCCCAGATGGCACCTGCCCAGATGCAGATGAACACGTGTCCCTCTGATGTCCGTATCAGCAGATTAGTAACCACCACAAGCACTACAACCACTACCACAAGCATAAGCATCTTTCGCGCAGCAGTAGGTGGCGGTGTCCTCAGCCTTGAGGTTGTTCAGCTGCAGCCTCACTGTGCTCTGCCCGTTGTCCCTCGAGATGCTGGCACGGCCCTTCACCGCCGTCCCGTAGTTTGTGCTACTACCAGCACCGCTAATACCTGCGACGTATTCCAGCCCCTTGCCTGGTGCCTGTCGCACCCAGTGCATGTTGTAACTGCTGAAGGTGAATCCGGAGCCCTTGCAGACGAGGCTGAGCCCTCCTCCGGGCGTCTGGAGGCCGCCCCCGGACTCGTCCAACGTCACGGCCGCCATCAGCCCTGTGGAGAAGGAAGGACAGACAGCGCTGACGGAGCCGCTGATACACAGCTTTGTACAGGTAGGCCACACTGAGACCCCATTATTTCCCCATAGAGACCATAGAGATGCCATTGAAACCCCATGGGGACACTGTATAGTTTTCACTGAGATTCCATAGACATCTCTTATGGAACCTTAGAAATTTCATAGAGATGCCCTTCAGATCCCACACAAACCTCACCACTGTCTCACACAGACCCCATAGCGACCCTACTGTTGCCCCTCTGAGACCAGGGCCCACCAGAAGGGCTGGCCAAGAAGACAATTAAGGAGGCTGGAGTGCTGCCAGAGCCGGGAGAGAAGGAGGTCTTGGCTGCCCCTCCAGGTTGGCCCCAGCCTCACTTGAGCTTCAGTGGGGTCCCTATGGGGACTCTGTGGGAAAAACAATGGAAACCCCATGGGGGTCTCTAAGCGACAGCAATGGCTTTGCATGGGATCTGAATGTGGTCTTGTTGGGATCTCTATCACATTCCTAAGGGGTGTCTGTGCATCCTCTATGGGATCACACAGCGATCTCTGCTGGGACCATGTAGGGTCTCAGGGAGGTCTGTATGGGATGTCAATGGGGTCTCAGTGAGGCCTGTCTGCACGAGGCCGTGTGTCGGCGGCTCCGTCAGCGCTGTCTGTCCTTCCTTCCCCACAGGGCTGATGGCGGCCGTGACATTGGACGAGTCCGGGGGCGGCCTCCAGACGCCCGGAGGAGGGATCAGCCTCGTCTGCAAGGCCTCCGGATTCACCTTCAGCAGTTCCTGCATGGGATGGATGCGCCAGGCACCAGGCAAGGGGCTGGAGTGGGTCGCTGCTATTAACAGTGGTGGTAGTGGCACATGGTACGCACCGGCGGTGAAGGGCCGTGCCACCATCTCGAGGGACAACGGGCAGAGCACAGTGAGGCTGCAGCTGAACAGCCTCAAGGCCGAGGACACCGCCACCTACTACTGCACGAAATATGCTGGTAGTGCTGGTTGTGGTGCTGGTGCTCCTGATGCTGGTGAGATCGACAGCATCACAGATTTTCCTGCTCCCACCCACTCTCAGGTGCACAGAACCTCACCCACCAATGACACAACCCAGCCCAGAATGTGCTGAGCTGGGTCCACATTTCAGAGCTGAGCTCAGCTGTGAAGCTCTGACCCCGAGAGGAGGTTGGGGTGCGGGGGGGTCAGCTCTGCTCCGTGAGCAGCGTTAGGATGAGAGGAGATGGCATCACGTTGCACCAGGGGGCTCAGATTGGGTGTAGGGGAAAACTCCTTATGCCAGAGAGATGCTGGGCATCAGCAGAGGGAGGTGGGGGTCAGTGAGCTGCTCTGCCCCACACACAGAGCTGGGTTCCCACACGTGGCTGTGCTTGAGAGCAGGAAAGGAGCAGTGACGTCGATAAAACCAGCGTGGTGAACACCACCACAATTAGCACCATAACTACAACTACCAGCACTTTTCGTGCAGTAGTAGGTGGCGGAGTCCTCAGCCCTGAGGTTGTTCAGCTGCAGCCTCACTGTGCTCTGCCCGTTGTCCCTCGAGATGGTGGCACGGCCATCAACTGCTGCCCCACTGTCTGTACCACTACCATCACTGTAAATACCTGCGACTAACTCCAGGCCCTTTCCAGGCACCAGTCGCACCCAGTCCATCCCATAACTGCTGAAGGTGAATCCGGAGGCCTTGCAGATGAGGCTGAGCCCTCCTCCGGGGGTCTGGAGGGATCTCATAGGACAAAACCAGCCCCCACCTCCTCCACTGCCAATTTCACCACCGTCAGCACTTGTGCCTCTTTCCTCATCCACTTGAACGTTCTTCCTCCCCTCCATCTGGGCCAGGACCTCTTTAGGTCTCTTTAGGATCTCTATGGGTTTTCAGTGTGGTCTCCATGAGGTTTCTATCAAATCTCAGTGGGGTCTCTATGATGTCTCTGAAGGAACTCAATGAAATCTCTATGAGATCTCAGTGGTGACTCAACGAGGTCTCACGAGAAATCTATGGGGTCTTTACAGGGTCTGTATGGGGTTTCAGTGGCATCACCATGGGTCTCAATGACATCTCTGTAGGCCGCAGTGGGGTCTCAATGGGGCCCTTCTGCACGAGGCCGTGTGTCGGCGACTCCGTCAGCGCCGTCTGTCCTTCGTTCCCCACAGGGCTGATGGCGGCCGTGACGTTGGACGAGTCCGGGGGCGGCCTCCAGTCGCCCGGAGGAGGGCTCAGCCTCGTCTGCAAGGGCTCCGGATTCACCTTCAGCAGTTATGGCATGCAGTGGGTGCGACAGGCGCCCGGCAAGGGGCTGGAGTGGCTTGCATGTATTTACAGCAGCAGTAGTTACACGTACTACGCACCGGCAGTGAAGGGCCGTGCCACCATCTCGAGGGACAACGGGCAGAGCACAGTGAGGCTGCAGCTGAACAACCTCAGGGCTGAGGACACCGCCACTTATTTCTGTGTGAAAAATGATGATAGTGGATGTAACGCTGATGAGATCGACGTCGCTGCCGGATTTATTGGTGTCTCCGACACCCGAGATTGAGAGATCAGAGCCCACGTGATGGAGCTGAGCCCAGAATGGACAGAACTCAGCCCAAATGTATAGCAGTGAGCACACAGAGATGGAACTGATGACAGAAATGTCAGATAATGTGATGGCAGTGGATATGGATATGGATATGAAGCGGACGGTCATGGTTATGGTCATGGCTATGGATACACGTACTGAAATAGACATGGATACAGGTATGGAAAAGGTGATGGTAATGGAGACAGTGTAGTTGGGGATAAAATTCTCTGCTCCCAGCACAGAGCTCTGAGTCCCGGCTGGAAGCTTCCCAGATGCAGATGCACGTGTGTCCCTGTCAAGTCAATGCGACCAGCATAACTCCAACAACCACAAGCACTAGAAAAACCACAAGCACCTTTCGCACAGTAGTAGGTGGCGGTGTCCTCAGCCCTGAGGTTGTTCAGCTGCAGCCTCACTGTGCTCTGCCCGTTGTCCCTCGAGATGGTGGCACGGCCCTTCACCGCCGACCCGTATCTTGTGGTACCACCAGAGCTGCTAATTTCAGCAACGTATTCCAGCCCCTTGCTGGGTGCCTGTCGCACCCACTGCATGTTGAAACTGCTGAAGGTGAATCCGGAGCCCTTGCAGACGAGGCTGAGCCCTCCTCCAGGTGTCTGGAGGCCGCCCCCGGACTCGTCCAACGTCACGGCCGCCATCAGCCCTGTGGGGAAGGACAGACAGCGCTGACGGAGCCGCTGACACACGGCCTCATGAAGAAGGGCCCCATTGAGACTCTTCTCAGACACACTGAGACCATAGCGAGACCTCATAGAGGTCACGTAGTGAGGCAATTGAGATTCCACAGAGACCTCAGCCAGGCCCCATGATGTCCCCATAAAAGCACATTGAGATCTCCTGGAGACCCCATTGAAAATTTTAGGGAACCATTGG